>BQNB010094560.1:0-26087 GCA_026074375.1 Tanacetum coccineum
CCGAAGAAGATCGTTAAATCGGTCCCATGCTTCATAAAACGTTTCATCAAATCTTTGTTGAAATCTCGTGATTTCATTTCGAAGATAGAGATTTGTTGTTTTAGACGGAGGGAAAAATTTGTTGATGAATTTCGAAACAAGATCATCCCATGTTTGAATCGATCGAGGGGGTTCTTTCTCAAGCCAAATCCGGGCTGCCCCCTCGAGGGAAAATGGGAAAAGCATAAGCTTTACCGACGTACTCGGGACGTTCGGGAACTTCATCGTAGAAGTGATCTTGTTGAAATATCGGATGTGGGCATGAGGATCTTCTTTGTCATGTCCAAAGAATTGCTTGTTTTGAACGAGGTTAAGCAGACCGTGCTTAAGCTCAAAGTTGTCCGCGGTGATTTCGGGCACAACGATGGCATCCTCGTAACCCGCGGTGGGTGCTTCAAGCAACTGAGCCATAGTACGTTGATCGTCCATCGTAACTACGGGAGGTGGTGGATTTTCAAGTGGATCTTCTAGATTGAATGGTTCAACAAGAGCTGGTGGGGTTTGTTGTTGACGGTTAAGATTGCGAGATTGGGAACGAGTGCGCATGCACTAAAAAGGAAAATTTACACTAATTTTTTTTTTTTTTGTTTTTGGTTTATCAAAAGTAAATTCACAATTTATTTTAATAACGGACAACGAAAAAGACAACTTAAACCTAATAATCGACAAGCTTCTCGGTAACTCTTCGAAAAGAAAAACGCACAAAGGAGCGGAGGAATAGGAAAGCGCGAAGCTATTAAAAACCTTTTTCCTTTAGGGTCGTACCTCAATTGAGAATATTATATTTTGGCATTTTACCAATTTGTGAATTTTATTTATAATTAAAGACAATGTTTTTATATTTTTGGTTTTCTTTTTTTTTGTTTTTAAAAGCTTTGTTCGAATTGGGAAACCAACAAAAATTCACCGGAAGTTATTATGATAATACCTCAATTGAGAATATTATATTTTGGTATTTTACCAATTTGTGAATTTTATTGATAATTAAAGACAATGTTTTTATATTTTTGGTTTTTTTTTTAAGTTTTTAAATGATAATTATACTAAAAAGTAAATGAAAATATTTTTGTACTTTTAGGGTTTTTTTTTCTTTTTTTTTGGTTATATGATAATATTCACAGCTTCAAACACAAAATAACAATCAGCAAACGATATCGGTATGCACACACAAGCGAAACACTCGCCCGTCAGCGGCGCCAAAATTGATAAGAATTTTTTTTTGGTTCAAACTACTATATAATATAATAAAATAAAATAGATATATAGTCTAAAAAAAACAATAATCAATGAAACCGGGAAGTAGTATAGAATTTCCCGGGAACACGGGTGAAAATCGTTAATCCCAACGGAGGGCTGTGCTGAAAATCGATACAGTCAAATTGGATTTTTTAATGAGAGAAATATTTGAAGAGTGTGAAAAGCTAAATTAAACATTTAACAAACAAAAACGATTTAAGAAAACCTAAAATATAAAATTAAGCAAAAATAACCGAAGCACGAATCCCGAACATGGGGCAACAAACTAAAATCTTTTAAATTAACCCTACAAAGAAATTTCACTTTCTAAACTACTCAAGGACTAATAACGAGAATGATAAAAGACTAGACTGAAAACGGAGTCGTTTGACCCAAAAACGAGTCAAGACAAAAACCGCACCCGAGCCCCGTTCTTTGAAAATCAAAAAGTTACAAAAATGACCCTACGAAAGTTTTTATATTTTTCCTACGTAAATTATGACTAAAGAAAATTTTATAAAAAAGAAAAATATTTTTTTGATAATTTTTGTATTTTTTATGAATTTTTAAAACTTTTAACAAATTAAATTATAAAAAAACAAACATACTTTAAAAATTCTGAAAAATTTACTAAAATTACTTGACACTATAACTAACCTACGAAAAATAAGAAACCAAAATTTGGCTTATAAATAAGCCCGAAAATAAGCTGAAAACAACTTATAGCTTTAAGGTGAAAAAAAACACCTTAAATACAAAGCCACTTGGGACTCTAACGTAGAAGTCCTAAGGGCGCAGCGGTAACACTTGTTTACAAAAGAGAGGTGTATCGAGGGTAGAGGCCCGGGTTCGAGCCTTGCTCACACGGGTCACCCCTTGTCTCCTCTTTTTTTTATGAAAAACTTTTTTTTACCAAACTTGTTAAGCTCCTTGAGCTTAACAATTTTTAAAACTACAACTTTTTTTGAAAAGCTAAGAATAAGCTGAAAAAGGGCTTTTAAAAAATGGACAAAGCTTAAAACAAGCTATAAGCAAAAATGCTAAGTCTTTTGACTTGTTGGATTAATAAGCTAGAATTTAAACCACGATATAACAATTTCACACACAAACATTTAATATTAATGCAATTATCTATTCAACCGAGCACAAAACAATCAATAACAGGATTAAATCACAACGAATAATAACACTTGACTATCCTATACATATATCACACCTAATACAACAAAAGCCCCCAATCAATTTAAGGATTAAAACCATCAAGTTTGATTAAAAGAACCCTAATTATTATAATTAGGGCACTTCAATCAAATGCGTGAAATCTTCAATTCCCATTGGTATTCGAGATGATTAGGAAATAAAATCACGATTTCATTATAACATCCGAGATGAAACGGAGTAGTCAGCTTGTTTGATGTGATTCGAGTGAAAAGTGTTCGTGTGTTGTTTGAGTTGGTGATTGTGTGAACAGTGATGGGGATAGGTAGGGTTGGAAGGTGAAAAACCAATTTATCTTGACATATTTGCCCCCTCATCTAACATACTTGTTTAATCTTTGCAAATTAGGCTTTTATAAGGTAATATTCAAGTTAAACACAGATAGGCACACATGTCCTTAAAGTTTTTTATACTCCTCATACCTATAACAAAGTAGCCAACCACATACCCCTAAAGGCATAAAACAAGTAACACATAAAGCACAATCGAGTTAAACATAATTAACTTTCTATCATGAGATATTAGTTATCGTTTGAAAATATTTTTCCCTTTTTACAGCTCATTTGATCATGACAAAAATTGACATCCTCAATCCCCCTCAAACAATGACCCGTTTCTATTTAAAGAGTTGTAGACATTGTTTAGAAACAAATGTTCTTTGAAAATTATTTTCAATGAATGGAAAAGATTTTGTATGTGACAAAACAACAAACACCAAGATAAATAAGATTTCTCTTATTTATTCACATAGATGCACTGAAACGTACACTTATGGATATAGGAAGCACGGGTTGTGATGCAAAGTAATCATAAATCTTTGCATGGTCATAAAGTAGACCATGCCCGAGAATAAATTCCCGTTGTTAGGAACAACTGTCTTTTAGACGACATGTTTTCCTCAAGGAGAAAAGCGGGTTACTATCTGAAATAATAGCAAACCATTTGGCATGCTTGAAAACATTTGTAACTGTCTGCTTCGAAACTTCATTTCAAGGCTTTGTACATTGTTAAATGACATTTCTAATACCATAAATTTACGATTTCAGAAGACATGCCATTGTAAAACTTCTTTTTGAATTTTTCTCATTTTTTAATTTTGTATTTTGTTTTTGAAAAGTTTATATAAAAGAAAAATATATATATATATATATATTTTTTGTTGGTTTTTCTGATTTTATATTTTTCTCTTTGTTTTTCTAAAATTTTATAAAAAATAAAAATTAAAAAATCTTTTATGTGGTTTCTGATTTAATTTATTTACTTATTATACAGGATATTTAAATAGGTACCACCACTATTCATCAACTTCATCTTGCCAATTGTTTCAGAGTTATCCGCGTAAAACTCGCATTCCACTTTTGAATCAAAAAATTCAATTCTTCTCGGCAAGCGCTTTAGTTAGATGTCCCCGCCATTGATATTCCGTATTGACAAAGTAAAGTATTCGATCACACATTCTCAACATGCCTCCTTGATAGAAGTGAAACCTGATGGTCCTATATGTCTTTGATCAGAATGTTGAACGTATGTTGCGCATAAGCCCATAGCGCTTTTGTTATCACAGTACATTGAATTTTATTGACATCAAAGCCATAGTCCGGTAAGTTTGTGATCTCTCCAAAGGACTTAGCACAACAACCGGACAAATATATATTCCACCTAGCTTCCATACTGGATATCGCCGCAGCTTTTTTCTGCCTTTAGACGACCACTTACAATCCTAACACACCACAAGTTGTTATACTGCCAGATGTACTACCGTGTATCTTGACAACCACAGATCCGCATTTGCCAAATGTATTAGTTGCAAAAAGAAGAATCCTTCGGATACCAAGACCCCTGATGTACGGTTCCTTTTTAGATATCGAAAGATTCCTTTTTATGCATTTAGAGTGCTTTTCTCGTAGCCGAGCCTGATACCAAGCGGGCACACATTATATAGCAAATTGTAGGATCCAGGTCTACTTAGGCTGTAGTATAAAAAGAAGGTGCCAATCATACCACGATAGTGTGACGGATCTATACTTTCCCTTCTTTATCCTCATCCAGTTTGGATTTCTCTACCATGGGAGTATCCACTAGGTCACAAGATTCATAAACCAGATTCTTTAGTGGATTCAAAGCATATTTAGATTGGTTATTGAAAGCCCCTTTCTGGGACTTTGAAAATCTTAGTCCAAGAAAAAGATATTTTAACCCATCATCCGACTTCTTGAATTTTGAAACACATTAATTATAGCGAAATAAAACACACAGTTCAGGATAGATGCAGCAAAGAAAATATCATCGACAAGATTTGTACTAGTAGAAGTTCGTTGCCAATCTCTATCTCTACATGTTCATAGTATGATCCACTGAGCCTTTGGAGAAGTCTTTGGATATCAGGAATGAAGACAACATACATTACCACGCATTGTGCTGTTCCAACCCATAAAGAGCTTTCTTAAGCTTGTATAACGTAGTTAGGTTTTATGGCATCCCACAAATCCGTCCCGTTGCTAACATAAACTTTCTTCACGCAATTACCATCAGAAACGCAGTCTTCACTCCATTTGATAGATACCATGTTCAATGTGAGCAGCAAAACGCTAGAAAAATTCGAATAGCCTCTAATTTTGCAACCAGAAGAGCGAATGACTCTTCGAATCGATACCCCTTCTTGCGATACCACGAGCGACCAATCGAGCCTTATTTTTAGAATACCTCCTAACTCGTCTATCTTCACCTTATAGATCCACTTAAAGAGAGATGACAAATGCTTTTCAGAGGAGGAAAAGTTTCCCAAACTTCCCAAACGTTTAAATTCATGAAGTTCCTCTTGTAATACTTCAATCCAACATCTTGAGTTAATGCTTATTTGTATTCTTGGGTTTGACTGATGTAGAAAGGCATCATAGTAGTTCAATAAGTCTTGTTCATGGAGTTGAGTCGTAGTGGCAACTGGTATGTCAAGAGCAACCGATTATATCTCAATGGTGATCTTCGTCCATAATTGCTATTATATTCAAAACTTGGTGATCGAGAGGCACCATTGTATGAATAACGACTGATGATGAAGACTTGACAGAAGGAACTTCTGGAATGGGAATACCGAAGTACGATCATTACCATATTTGCTAACTACATATCATGATTACTTCCTTCTTCAACAGTCATGATAAATAAAAGGTGTTTGAGTTTCTTGTGTTGTATGAGAGTTACTTGGTGATGGTGCATCTTGATCAACTATAGTTGAGGAAGGTGAACCAGTTGATACAACATGTTAAGGTACAACTGCTTCAGGAATAGGAGCAATGACTTCTGGTGCTTGTAAATCAACATTATCGAAGATTAAGTGATCCTCAAAACATGGTAGAAACAACAAATCCCATCAGATCTCGAAGGTGGTACAATGTGTTGGAGAAGGAGGATTTGGCACGAGTCCTGAAACTGATCGATACAGATCATTTCATGAAGAGCGGGTCTAGAACTGCTGTGTTCAGAAGCCATCGCAGTCAAACTCAACAAATCAACATGAATGTTTCAATTAATTTCGGCTGGTACGTCTGTTGTATATCCGGACTCCTTTCTTGCGTGCATGCATATCCCAATGAAAATACACATATCACCTTTGGTTGTAGCTTTTGCCAATTCTCACTATCATGTTCGTTGGGTAGCAAAAATCACCAAACACATGTAATAAGATAGATTGGGAGTTGTCCGTGTAAAAGCTTGATTCGTTTTTAGTATACGTATATATAAAACACAAATGCAAATCTCAACCAAATGCCCTTAACCAAGGCAAAAGGTCAAAACCTACACAAAGAGATTAAATATATGAGAATCAATGATAAAAAGATTCCGGAAGAGATATTCCCGGGTCGTATGTCCCAACGAGGCTGCCATGGAAAGTTACCTGGTTTGATGAGAATTGGAATGATGATATTATATGATGGAAACAACTGAATAATTCAACTAAAATAATTTAATAAAAACATATTTAATCTACGGGAAAACAAGCAAAGGAATGGGGATCTTAAAACTACGAAACAAAATGTTAAATGGAAGAACTTAAACTACGAACATAATTAATTATTGGGGAAATCCTAAATTAAATCTAAAATAAAATACGGGGAACAGAATCAGGTATCGGAAACCTAAATACTAAAAATTAAAAAATAAATGCTAAATTAAATTAAAATCAAAAGTAAATACTAATTAAGTTAATTGAAAAATAAAGAAAACAAGCTAAAACGAGGTCGTTTGAAAATGCTAAACCGAAAAGAAAACGGTTAAAAATGCATATCCCCCGTGAAACGGTCTTAAGACGTGAAATTTAAGAAAGAATTAAGCCCTACACTAAATGTACTAATTTTTCCTACTACTAAATGACAAAAAAAATTATTAATAAAAAGAACAATATTTTAATTAATTTTCTGATTTTTTAATGAATTTTTAAAGATTAAATACCTATTAATACTAAGAAAATAGAAAAAGACAAAAATAAAAGTTATAAAAATTCTGAAAATAAAAACTAAATAAAAGAAAAATCAAACAATTCTAAAAATATAATATTGCCTCAAAGTACTGAATAAATAAAAATATTAAACTAATAAAATTTAACCTAAATGTATTAATTAATAAAACTAAGTAACTGCATGTAATCTCTAAAGGACTAACAAAGTAAGGGACAAGGGCTTAACGGCAAGGGGGTATTAACACGAGGGACTAACTATTGCTAACTAAAAGCTGAAATTACATAAATGTTCCCTGCACACCATCCCCATTACAACCAAGTCCAAATGCTTAATTTGACAAAAGTCAAAAAAGCATTGTAGAATGGGTTATGCTCCATTTTCTATAAAGCACCAAGTGCTGATGGCTCTTTATTAGCCAAATTATATAAAGCTTTTTGACTGCATGGCTAAATAAGCTATGGCTTATTTTTCCCTAAGGCTTTTTTTGCTAAGGCTACAAGATAAAGCTAACAACTATGGGAAATAGAGACTGTAGATTAAGGGATTGCTAATAAAGCTAAGGATTCCTAAAATAAGCCGCCTATAATAAGCTGGAATACAATAAGCTATATCTACTAAACAGTTTCCATATAAAGCAAAAAAGGGCATACTTAAAGCCTAATTAAGCCTAATCTAATAAGTAGTTAATTAAAATAAGCTGCTAACCGAGATGAACCTATAAGCTACAAGGAGCAGCACTAAAATAGCTAGGGCTTAGTTTATAAAAGCTAGAACAATTGGCTTAAACCCTGGTGCCACACCAGGATGGTAAGCCAAGTGTAAGGGGCTTATTTTGGGCTTATGAAAATAAGCACAAAAGTGCTTCTTACCCAAATCCAAGTGAAAACAGATTTAAAGGACATATAACTAAACTTATTTCCAAAATTTGAGACATTAAGTTGGATTAAAGCCTGCTGGTTTTTATGCTTGAAATTGGGTATTTTTCACAAATTAAGCATACATACACACTTGGCCATACTTTGGTAAATTAAACTGACAGGACAAAGGGTCTTGTTTTATGGCTAGAAACAACTAAAACAACACAAGAAATATGGTCTTAAGTTGTTTAAAAAAAAAACAGCTTAAGTGGCTTAGCTGCCCTTTGGCTTATTAAAATTTGACAGAATACCTAGGATGCTTAAAAACTTATTTTCAAACTAAAAAGCTTAATTAAGATGGCCTATTAAAGTCCACACACTCAGCCAAGAATGGCTGAGTGCCTTTGACCCATGCCAAACTTGGTTTGACCCATTTTCAATGCTAAACCAAACACCCCTTTAATATATAAAAATTGATTTTTAACTGAGTTTTATGTAAATGAGGGCTGAGAAAGGGTATTATAAGTGAAGTTTGCTAACTTTTAACACTTTTTTAAACAACTTAAACAGATTTAAACAACTAACATTAAACTTTAAAACTTTTTTAATGAACTGAATTACAATAATGCTTAAAAAAGACTTAATAAAAAAAACATTTAAACTAAAAACAGGGTGTAATATGGTGCCATGAGTCTCGGCTTGGTCTTCTTCTTTTTATAGGGACAGAGACAACTTTGGTCTTCTTGTTTGTGAGAGCTGTGTGAGTACAAAGCTATCCTGAGCAATCCTAACCCTTTGTTTTGGCTTTTCTTCATCTCACCATTGATGGGGTGCTTCGGGTTGTGTGTTTTGACAGGGTAGAGGGTTATAGGGTCATTGGGTAAGTGGGAAAGGGTGAGAGTGAGCTGTGGAGTACTTTGGGAGGTGGTATTGGCGTGAAACCGTGGGGGAGAGGGGTTTTAGGTTTTGGCGGGTACATGGAGGGTACAGTGTGTAGTTGCAGGTTTAAAAGAAAACGTTGGGGAAGGGGCAAGTTTAGTCCCTCTTCTTTCTCTCTTTTTCTATTTTATTTTCAGCCCTTTTTTAGTTATAAGATAAGTTTGGAAAGTGACACAATTAGCCCTTGTCGTTTTTATAACTAAAGAATAAAAGAGAGTTTAAGGTAATTGCATTTTCAGTCCCTGCTGTTTATTAACTAAAGAAATAAAGAAAGTTAGGGAGAATTGCAAAATCAGTCCTTGTGTTTTATTTTCCTATTTTTCTTAATAAAACAACTTTCAAAACTTGGCAATTTTGGCCCTTTTTCTTTATTTTTTCATTTTTAATTATAAAACAAAGTTTTAAAATTTACATTTTTGGTCCTTGTGTTTTATAAAAAAGTAGTTTTGGGCTTTTGTTGGGCTTGGGCTTGTATTGGGCCCACTGGGTTTGGGTTTGGGCCCAATAAGGTACAGGTTTGGTTATTGGGCTTTTTCAAGCCCAATAAGGTTATGAAGTGGGTTTTGTGTGTACAATGGCTGAGATTGGCTGTAACTGGGCTAGGATTGGGCCTTCAAAGTCTTCACAGTCTTTGTCAATTGCACACAAATGGGCTGTTGTAATTGATTGAGGGCCCATTTGGTCTTCACAGTCTTCATAAATATACTATTGGGCTTTCCCGGCCCATCAGATGGGTTAAGATTGTATCCAATAGTATTCTTCAGTTCCGGCTCCGGTTTGACTGCTGATTCTTCAGTATTGACTCTGACTTTGACATTTTTGGACTTTGGCCTTGATTTTGCACAGTCTTTTCCATTCCATGCTCAGTTTTGTCATTTTGGCTTGGTTTTCTGTCTTTTTGATGATATCCACTTCCTGCACAATACAAATGCAAAACAAACATATATTTGGCAGTTTTTGTCTGTTTTTGGTCATTTAAGCTCGTTTTTAGAGGTAAAAGATATGTGTAATTAAGCACTTATCAAATCCCCCAAAACCTAAGGGCATAGTGTGTCCTTAGCAATGTTATGAAGTTAAACACGTCATTAAGCCCCGTTGTCACCGTTTTCTTGAGATTTACAATAACTACAACTAAATATTTTTTGGATTTTTCTCATTTTATTTACAAGTTTGACTTTTCTTTATTTATTAACTGGGATTTCTGAGAATGAGATAGCACCGTCTAGAAGTGATCTACGGATGTCATGACGGATAAATTCATCGTCCTCGATTTTTCTAACAAGTTCCAAGCTAAGCAAATTAAACAAGATCATTCTGTTGATATAAGTTTTTATGTTAAGCCCTTATATTAGGACTTGTGAATTCTCAACTTCCATAACATGGATTAAAAATTTTACATTGAATGTGTGTAATCATTTTAATTTAACCATAGATCAACTTATTTTCATAGTCTTAAATTCAAAATGAATCATGACTCACAGCTACAACTTATTAAAGACTTCGAACTTGATTTCGAGATTTAAAATTTAGTACTTTTGCAACATTTGCAACATCATTAATCATAAGTTCTTAAACGCTAGGGAATGCGTTTTTGCGTAGTTTGAACTACCTGCGTGGTTTACGGTGCAGGATATCACAACCAACGACGGTGTTCTTAGTTTGAAAACCCTCCCCGTAGCCTAGCGATAGTGGGAAATCACATCAAACCTCTTATTCCTAATTTGGCTAAGGATTAGTGTCTTAGTTTGAAACCCTCACCTAGACCTTTCTTCTAAGTTGAGGATATCCGGACACTACCAAATTCGAGAAGTAAAGATTTGTTCTTTGTTTGAACCTCCCACCTCTGTTGCTAGCGGAGTGGGATATCACGACAATCTGTTTACTTGCTCCATAAATCAACTGTTGCTCATTGGCAAATATTTCAATATTCATGCATTCTTGCTATTCACATTAATTCATGCTTCTTGGCATTTATCTTTTAAATTACTGCAAAATTCTCGCTTGGAAACTAAACTCAAGGTTACAAATTTGTAGCTTTTTCTGAAAAACATCGATTGATTAGTTGAAATTAAATTGAGTACGTATGTTTAGTGTGGATTAGAAATTCACGGGAGAGAAAACCTTAAGTTACTGTTAAGGTTTTTAGGTACGAATCTTGGCTTAGCACTATTAACTTATATTTAAACTCTACTATTTCTCGTTCTTCACATTTTTAAAAGTCAATGCTTATTGAATCTCGTGGAACAGCTTGGCCCTTAGGAACTTGCTAGGGCTCAACCGAAGGCCGTTCAAGTCAAAAATTATTCTTATTTACAAAAAGAAAAGGCAAAACTGTGACAAATCACTATTTATATTTTTGAAAAATTTTTAATTTTTTCTATTTTTTTGGTATTTTTGGTGGTTAAAAACGGGTTACGTGGTAACAATTGCATGCAAGGCAACTTTCAAATCAGAAGATACCCCCCACAAAAAAAATATAATCTAAACATCGTCCTCGATGTGTTTTGAAGGGTATTACATTAATCCTAGGACGTGTATGAGGTATGCCAAAAGATAAAACGTTAGGTCGATTAAGATTAGGATATCGGATTCCCAATTGTGCTTAAGATGGGAAACTCTTTGAGAATGACTAAACTGAGAGTATTACAATCGGGCAATCCTGGACAATAAACCACAAAACACAAAACACGGGTAATGGAACAGACAAAGCTATCTTTACACGAACAACAATCGATTTATTATAACTAAGGATAAGCATGGGGTTGCCTCCACGATGCGCTTGTTTTAGGGCTCGATGCTTGACCCATCACAAGGCATTTATGATCTTTTGAGGGAAACAAGATGGAATTGAAGAATTATCATCGGACTTTCTTCAAGTTTACGACTAAGTATTTGAATTTCATGAAAGTTCCACTCGATGAGATTACATTGCCGGCCTAGAAGAATGATTTTACTTTTGAATGCCGGGGGGGGATCTAATATGGTGTTTCATCCCCACAGAGAGAAGAGAAGGCGGAATAACAGGATAAGTAAGAAAATGGGAGAAAAGATCAATACAACATAATGCGAAAAATTCACTAGTGGGTATGATATCTGCTCCAGGATGGGATGGGTGGGTAAAAACCATTAGGAAACAATCTAACGGGGATGTCTTCCACCACATTCTGGTTGAATTCCGAATTGGTGTTAATCAAACATAATATGATTCGAAACTCGGGAAGGGAATAGAAAAGTATCGTCATATACGGAGTCGAAAATCATCACTCTAATACTGGTGGTATTGTCGTTCATCAGCAAGAAAACAAGTCAATCTCCTTCCATAACGAGAATCATTATCCGTAACGGGGATATGCGATGGAGGGGAGAGCTTCGATTTGCAATAAGAATTGGCTTGAAGGGCTTCCGGAGGTCGAAGGAGGAAGAGTTATCGTAGAGCTAAACTTTCCAAAAACAGAATATCACTTCCGTCGTCAAATTCATCTTCCTCAATTTCTGGTGGGAATTGACTTTAGGAAGGATTGAGTTTCATCGTGCGAACTCATGAAAGAGATCGATCTTAGGAGAAGAAATCAATCGAAATGTCTCTCGATTTGCACGGATTCTACAAGATCAGAATTAGCATCAAATAATCATTCCCGGTGGAATTGAATGGATGACTTTTCCAGCACCTCATTCAGTAATTCGATCTACCGTAGTCGATAGCAATTTCTTATCAAAGATCAAAGTGGAGGATTAGAGAAATGATAAAAAAAAAATTCTCTATTGGAATGTCCTCCTCGGGTAAATGACTCGTTATTAAGGTAAAATCTTCCTCGATATCGAGAGAGGGTTGGAGAAAGTTAAATCATGATTCTTTGAAGAACTCATCATATGGAAGGCAATATCACCACTCATCGTCGGAAATCCTCGAACTCAATTGGGGTATGGGGACAAGGTTCTCAACACTAGACTTTATGAATTCGTCCGATTCCGTTTCCGGAATAGTGTCAAGATGCTCGTCCCCCAAACTTAGAGAGTTAACGGGCTCTTTGGTTGGTGATTCGGGTGTGATTGCAATGGTATAGTCCTCGTCGTCATCATTATCACAGTAGACGAGAGGGCGATTCCAAGCCGGAGTATTGATGTACTCAGATAGCTCGTCACTTTCTGATTTCCAACTATCTTGAAACAAGGTTTGCTAAGCAATTCTTGCACTTCCTCAGATTGAGCCTGCTTAACTTCAAAAAGTTTGTCCCAAGCTTTTGTCAATAGACCTTAGGCATTTTCCCAAAAGAGAGATTTACGATTAAACTTTTTTGAGAAGCTTTCAAATCGAGTCATTAGGTCTCGTTGGGCTTGCAAAGCTTCCATCTCATTGGTTGAGGAGGTTGATGGATTGACGCGAAAATATTGCGGGGCTTGATAGTGGTTCAAAAAACCGAAAGTATGAGAGTTTTGACTCATCGGTTTGCACATTCTAGTCGCATGAGGACCCCACTATTACAATTTTACAGCAAGATTTTGCTGTTGAAAGATTATGCAAATCTTGCGGGGAATGAAATCAATGGCTTGTGTTTTTTGGCTCTGGATAGAAAAAACTGGTTTTGAGGTGTACAGCAGTGACAATATTGAGTATCGTTCCCGCAAAAATTCCACACAAGATTTGCTTAGAGGGTAGGGGGTGGTGAGAGAATCTTGGAGATTGATCCAAAAGAGTACGGAGTTGAAAAATCGATTTGATATTCATTTCATTAGTACAATTAAGACAAACTCCATCATGAGACGACAAACCGCATGTTGGCACGAGTGCGTTACGATAAAATAAGAGTTATCCGTCGGTTGTCCACACCACTACACTTCAATCAGACTTTAACACTCCTTCAGAATTAAACAAATAAAGAGGGACACAAGAAAAGAATTAAATGGTTAAGAGGGAAAAAGAAGATTATTTTTGTTTTCGGATTTATTAAAACATAAATTTCACAATTGGACAAAATCAGATTAAGATAACTTAAAGCCAAATAATCGATATTACTTTCACGGTAGCTCTTCAGAATGAAAAAACGCACAGCGTGAGCGAGGAGTAGGAATGCGCGAAGCTTATTTCTCCTTTTGGGTTTTCGTAGTTCCTGGAAACAACCCCTCCTTTTAAACCCACTTTATAGTTTGTCAATCAGAATGAGGTGAGCCGTATATCGTAAGTGACACAGAAGGCAAGTTTTAAATCTTTTGTTCGAGTTGGGAACTCAATAGTTCACCGGAACTTATTATGATAATACCTCAGTTGAGAATATTATATTTTGGTATTTTACCAATTAGTGAATTTTATTTTTTTATGGACAATTTTTTATATTTTTGATTTTTTTGGTTTTTTTTTTTTTTTTTTTTTTTTTTTTTTTTTTTTTTTTTTTTTTTTTTTTATATGATATATATTAATAAAAAGAAAAGAAAAATATTTTTGTGTTTTTTTAATATGATATACTAATAATAAGACAAGTTCAGATCAAAGTCGGATAATAATCGTAGCAAATGCCTCCCCGGCAACGGCGCCAAAAATTGATTCGTCAAATAGTATACATGAGAATCAATGATAAAAAGATTCCGGAAGAGATATTCCCGGGTCGTATGTCCCAACGAGGCTGCAATTGAAATTTATCCTGGTTTGATGAGAAATTGACTGATGGAAGAATATATGATATGAACACTGATATTAATTACAACTAATATTAATTAAATATAAAATCTAATTTTACTTCCCGGGAAACAAAAATAGGGAAATGGAAATCTTAAAAAACTAACGGGACAACAAAATTAGTTGAAGGGAAATCCTAAAATTAAATCTATATTTAAATACGTGGAACAGAATAGGTATCGGGAAACTTAAAATATTAAAAATTAAGAAATAAATGCTAAATTAAATTAAAAATCAAATTAATTTCTAATTAAACTTAACTTGAATAAAATAAAGAAACTAGAACTTAAAACGGAGGATCGTTTGAATGCTAAACGAAAAGAAACGGTAAAACGCACCCGGTTAAAAACGGGTCCTAAACTGAAATTTATGAAAATTAAGTCTTTACACTAATTTTATATTTTTCCTAGGCATTAAATGACAAAAAGAAAAATTTTTATAAAAAAGAAAAATATTTTTTTATTAAAATTTGGATTTTTTATGGAATTTTCTAAGTTAAAAACTATATTAAAAACTAATTAAATATAAAAAGTCAGAAAATATAAACTATAAAAAATCTGAAAAATAAATTTAATTAAAGAAAAAGTTAACAAATATAAAAATATAAAAATGCCCAAATTGTACTGTTTTAAATTAAAGTAATTTAAACTATTTATTGTTAACTAAAATTAATTATTTAATTTAAATAAAACTAACTGCTGTTTACTTTAGGGACTAACAGTGAAAAGGGAACAAGGACAAACGGGGTAACAGGGTAACTAACCACAGGGACTAACAATGTTAACTGTAAAAGAGAAAGTTACACAATTGGTCCCTAAAGTGGACCCCGATTACAAGGTGGGTCCAACTAGCTTATTAGCCAAAACTTAAAAAAGCAAACTTATTCAGGGGCTTATAGGGAACATTTTTCATAAAGGCACTTATGACTTTTATGCACATGAATAAGCCAAAAATAAGCTTTTATGGTGGTTTGACAGCTGGCTTATATGGCTTATAGGCTTATTTCTTTTTTCTTTTTTCTGATTTAAGCTACACAATAAGATAAGAAACTTAGGAATAAGTTAATAAGGATATGGGGGAAAATCCTAAATAGCTAAGTAAGTTATCTAGATAAGCCCTAAAATAAGCTGGAATATAATTAAGCTATGTCTAACAGTTTATAAAAAAAAAAGAAAAAGTGGACTTTTGAGCTTAAAATAAGCTACCTTAATAAGCTAACTAAGTGAAATAAGCTGCTAATCCTAATAGGCCTACCTATAAGCTATGTTAAAAAAGCAATTAAACTTATAGCTTAATTTTCAAATAAGCTAGAAAGAAAATGTGGGGCTACTTTTGGTGCCTTTTTTT
This sequence comes from Tanacetum coccineum, assembly GCA_026074375.1. Classification (NCBI taxonomy): domain Eukaryota; kingdom Viridiplantae; phylum Streptophyta; class Magnoliopsida; order Asterales; family Asteraceae; genus Tanacetum; species Tanacetum coccineum. The sequence goes on from BQNB010094560.1 coordinate 15,765, forward strand.
TTCCAGCACCAGGGGAGAAACAAAACAGTGGCAAAGGGGGATTTTTGGGCTTATGAAATAGCTCTTATGAGCTATATTAGCCAAGACCAAACCATTAAAGATGATTGACAGCAATGGCAATAAAGTTATTCAAATTTTTAGTCATTTTAAGATCAAATTTAACCTGCTGATATTTAGGGTACAAGGTGGGTGTTTACAAAGATTATGTATACATGGTACTTTGACTTGTTACTTGGTCAGTTTAATGATAACAGAACAAATGGCTTTTGAAAAGAGCCAGTAACAACCAAAATGGGCACAAGAAGATGTGCTTAAGCTGTTCCAACAACTTAAGCTCTTAAGCTCACTTAAGCTTATAAAATTTGGCAGAATGACACAATAGGCATAAAAACTTATTTTTTTAACTAAAATCTTTAATTAAATTACACTAATGTGTCCCACACACTCAGCCAAGATTGGCTGAGTGCATGTGACCCATGACAAAGCTGGTTTGACCCATTTTCAATGCTAAACCAAACACCCCCTTAATTTGTAAATTTCGGGTTTTTTAGCTTTTTAAATGAAGTAAAGGCTAAGATAATTTAATATAAATGAGAGTTTAAAAACTTTCACATTATCTTTAAATGATTTAAACAGAATTAAGTGACTTAAATTATACTTGGAATTTTGACAAATGCAATTTTTCTCAATATAAACTTTAACTTTGATTAAAACTGAAACGATTAACTACATAAGCTTTAAAAACAACTGAGTACACTTAAAAGATTAAAAGAAAAGACTTGGAATTGAAAATTAAGCTAAAACATAAAAAAAGGGTGTGTTGAGTCTCGGCTTGGTCTCTCTTCTTTTATAGAGGCTCAAAGCCCTTGGGCTGTGTTTGTTGTGAGAGTGGGAAGCAGCATACTCAAAAAAAAACACACCTAGCCCTCTATTGGCTTTACACCATTCTCAGCCATGGATGGGAACTTCGGGTTGTGTGATTGAACTGGAAAGGGGGTTATAGGGTCATTGGGTAAGTGGGAAAGGGTGAGAGTGAGCTGTGGAGTACTTTGGGAGGTGGTATTGGCGTGAAACCGTGGGGGAGAGGGGTTTTAGGTTTTGGCGGGTACATGGAGGGTACAGTGTGTAGTTGCAGGTTTAAAAGAAAACGTTGGGGAAGAGGCAAGTTTAGTCCCTCTTCTTTCTCTCTTTTTCTATTTCATTTTCAGCCCCTTTTTTTAGTTATAAGATAAGTTTGGAAAGTGACACAATTAGCCCTTGTCGTTTTTATAACTAAAAAGTACCTAGGATGCATCCATACGCTCCCTGCAAAACAAAGTCATATCCAGATACACAAGCACTAATGGCGAGTGTACAATCATATATAATCAAATCATAATAAGTGCACATACAAAAGGGAACGCCGTGGACCAATCACACCGCCACAGATAGTGTCATGCCATTGGTGCATCAATGACATGGTCATGGTACCTCCATGACTAGATACAAATAGCTCGGGCAAAGAGATAGGCAAAAGATAACAATGATCAAGTTTCAAATATTCCAAATATAGAAACGAATCCAGTAGCATATCCCAAACAAGAACCAACAGATTCATACAATCGAATATCGAATCAAACGAATTGTCAACATCAAACGAGTCATGATTACGGATAGAAAATCAACGGAATATCAACGAATATCGAATAAATCAAGTAGCCAAACAAATGAGAATGAAGTGTCCTTACTAAAAGGACGGAATATCTGTACCTTAGCGAATGCACACGGAAAGAAATGTACACAAACGGAAAGGAATCACAAAGATGTCACCGGATCTACAAAATCATGATTACATATATTACTTAACTTATTTAAAATGTTACTACTCAAACTTACCAAAAATAAAGGTTGACTTTACTTAATTAGGGTTTTCAAAATTTCTGAATTTTACAACTTATTTTAAGTAAGTTTCCTTACCCAAATGTCCTACCAAATCATTCTTAAAAATTAAGGAAAAAATCACAGGTCTTCCCTAACATATCTAGTGTGTCCAAAATCATGGGTTTGATTTATTTCCATTTTTAAGTGCTCCTATGACCCTTGTTACCCAAAACAGTCCTGAAATTGGCCTGACAGAAACATACAAAATCTTTGCATATGAAAACCCTACTTAGACAACTTGAAAAATTATGAAAAAAATATGAGACGTAGCTAATATCATGTATTTTAACATATCCAAAAATCAAAGTCTATCTCCTTATGGTTTATGAATTAAAAATCGCACACTACAACTGAATTTTTAGAACTGAATTTCCAGAATTGACACTTAATCTTTTAACACCCAAAAACCATACTTCCCGACCTTAAAAAATTACAAACACAATTGTTTCAGAAACTAGACTCATTGAACTTAATCATAGAATCAAGAATCATGTTAAAAGATATTTTTATGAACAAGTTATACCCCGTTGAACATGACCTAATTTTCTGCCCAGAATTTTAATCAACAAAAACCCTAATCATCCCTATTAATTAACATCCTAGGGTTTCAAAACTTGTAGTTTTTTATTAATACCACTTTTAATGATTGTCTTAGGGTTCATAACATATAATCAAATCGTATTCAAAAGATTTATTTATGAAGACATTGATAATATTTTTACACAAGATTAACCCTTTCAATATTCATGTTTTTATGAGAAAACTAGTTTAAGAATCACGGTGACAAAATTTAAAAAAAAACAAAGAGAGGAGTGATTACCAATGGATGATGGAGAAGATGAGATAAACACAATTACACACCAAGATTACACCAAAGAATAGAGGATTACACACTCAATTAGCACCCAAAACCTTCAAAAACAACTAGGAACACCTATACTTTCTTCTTGCTAGCACCTTCAATGGAGGAATACCAATAGAATAAAGAGAGATTTTTTTATAAAAATGGTGAGAATGAGGATGCAACGGCTGGTCATAGAGAGGTTTTATAGGGGAAGGGAGACAAAATAACTTGTTGGAAAATTAAGAGATACTTTCTAAAATTTTCACACTTCTTTCCCTTGATAAATGTTTTATCAAAATTAAATGATTCTTGTTTTATTTTCTTCCAAAAATAAAATTTCATCTTTTAGGAAGATTACAAAAAATATTAGACATAATATTTTATACTTATCTTTTAAAATCAGATTTAAACAAAATTGGAAAGTAAATAATCTAAATAACAAAATCACAAAATTTATTTATTTATTTTTTATTCATATAGGGGCCGGCCATATATGTAATTTTTATAAGTTTTATATTTTTTTTTTCTAAATTTAAATACCTTATATTATATTTCCAATATTTCCAAAAATCATAACCTAAGGTTTTCATTTCCAAATTCTTTTATTTAAACTTTAGGTTATATTCAAAATTGACAAAATGAAATGACATTCAAATTTTTGGGTTTTACATAAAGACTCGGTAATAAACCAAAGTGCTTGTCGGGAGACAACCCGTCTTTCATTTTTTGCATATTAGTTGGTTTTTATTGGTTTCTCACTTTGTTTTGTAGGTTTTCTCTACGAAGAAATAGGAATTCGAGGTCTCCTCGACTCGTTTTCATGTGGTATAAAGGTTCTGTATAGGCGTAACCACAAAGGTTACGCCGTAACAGATATCATTACGGCGTAATATCATGCATTAGTTACGTCGTAACCTTTTTGTTCAAAATTTAAAATTAAAAAAAACACATGTTTACGCCGTAACCAAACCCATGGTTACGCCGAAAAGCCCTTTCTGAAAAACTAAAATAAGTTTGAAACCTTTTCAAAAACCGTGTACAAGTAAATGAACTTTGTGGGTATGTTCCCTAGAAACCCTCACGAGACTTCGCTCGTCCACTTGGGACACCAAGTGGTTTAAAAGGCTTGTTGCATATGCTAAATGCAACCGTGATTCCTACGAAAGTGAGTTAGATTGTAGTGTATATTTATCCATGAAATTTTATGCTCTATGTTGTCTAGTGATTTCAGGGGAAACAAGATTGTTCCATATACACTTTGCAAGAAGTCAACTCTTGCAATTATCACTCAAAGAAGAGAGCAACACTCAGGGGAGTCTTTTGTTATAATTATACTCTTATTTTATTATTTCATTTCCTTAATTGTACAATAGGGACATTGTACAAATCAAGTGGGAGATGGGAGTAGAATTACCACTTGACCTATATTTGCCTTCGATTTCCTAGTTTTCTTTGAAAAATGGTGCCAATTTTAAAATTTTGACATGTTTTTCTTACTAAACTAGAATAAATCTTTGCCGAGCACATTATTATCCTGTAATTAATTTGGTGAGATTAAGCCTAATATTTCGTTTTCATCTATTATACATAAAATCCACCAAATACATGAGAGTGCCGGTAGTATTGTAGACTTTAGAACGTGGCATGTACATCTTGTTAAGACCTAATTGGTTAGTTGGAATAGACTGTTCAAAAAGGCAACATTTTAGGAAATCACCCAAAAAGCCTATATGTGTGTGTGTTTATTAGCTTATCACACTGACTTGTCGACCTCCCCGTGTAAAACCCTATTTGCGCTCACTACCTGTGCAAGATACCCCTAGATCACCTTGTCAAGCCAATCCTGTTTAAACCCTATATGTTGCGTTACACCATTTCGCTTTAGCCTACCCTATAGTCTTTATTTTTGTTGTGTTGAAATCTCTGGCTATTTAAGTCCATGATTCGGGGGAATGAGAACGAGAATTTTATGCATTCGTAGAAGACCAATCAGTTATGATCTATAAAGACCCCACTATGTCATCACTTTCGACATTGTTCATCTCAAGTGGGGGATGTGCGAATAATATCAAATGCTGCAGGGGTAATAATAAAAATATATAAACTCTTGTAGCATTTGCATGTTTAAAAAGAAAGAAAATGAAGCAAAGAGGGTGCAACTAAAAAGCCACCCATGTGCTCAAAAATATAAAGATGGTGCAAATTAAGTTAAAAATTATGGAGCTAGTAGCCCATTATTGCACCAAGCCATCTCAACAAATATGAAGAATGGAACTAGTAGCCCATTCTCGAAGATCAGGTTTTCGAACCCAGACTCTTGGACCTTGGATGGACAGTAGCCAGTTATGACAGCCTTAGATTACTTTAGACTATTTGTTTTGTGTTTTTATCTTAACAACCATTAAAAGTGTATCTCATGTCTATCCTAAACCTTTACATCACCCAATAAACCAAATGTCACCCATGTTGCCTTGAAGACTGTTTAGACCTTAATTCTAGTTGGTGGAGACTTGTGTACTTTCCAAGCTTATGATAGAACACATACTATATCCGTGCAATTGAGTGATCACCCCGAAATTGAACACTTAGATTAGTTATGAGAGTTGAGTGTTTTTCCCCTTTTCGTTAGGTATTCGGATCTGATGTTTTCTAACATAAGTAACTTATAAATTCATTTCTTCAAGACAAATTGGGGAAATCTTTTTATGAATTATTCTAAACGGTTCTACTTGAGGGCAAGTAGAAGTCAAGTGGGGGGATATTTGATAACATCAAATAGTTAATACATTTTAATATAAAAATCCCTTTGAAAATGCTTATAAACATGTTATAAATGCTTGAAAATGTTACTTAATTGTTTGATATTAGTTTTCAGGGACCAAGAACATTTTAGCAAAAGATAAGGGATTTAGACATGGAATGCACTAAAGAGGAGTGTCCAAGGCAGTTTACGGCGTAACATCCCTGAAGGATTATGCCGTAACATATTCCAACGAAGAAATGAGTCATCACACCCTTTACGGCATAAAGCCTCTCCTAATTTACGCCGCAACATTCAAATTTACAAGAGATGATTTATCTGAGTCGAGATCAATATGGCGTATTGGGTGTTTCTTGGAGTAGGGGCCACATTTAATATCTTTCCTAATATTTAATTGCTATATCTTGGATACGGCATATTAGATCTTCTGGATACGACGTATAGGTCTTTATTCTTTGTGGTTTCTTATGAAGTGCAGGCACAGATACGCCGTATCTTCCTTGATGGATACGGCGTATAGGATTTCAGAATAGTATTCTTTAGATTTCTTCATTTTATCTCCAGAATGCGTACCTTTTAGTTAATCTTCACAAAGTACTCCATTATTATTGCAAATCTCAAATATAAACGATTAAGTATCAATTCTTGCAATAATTATATAAAAGGGGTAAGAATCATGGGATAAATGATGCTATAAAAGTGACGTTATTTGATGTCATCAAATATCTTCTCACTTGAATCCTACTTGTCCTCAAGTAGCCTTGAGAAATTTATGATAATGTATCCCTAAGGATTTTTCCGTTAAGCATTTATTCGTTTAATTACCAGTAAACAACCAAACACCTTACGAAATAGGAAGACAAAAACACTCAAATCACTCGACTATCTATGTAGTAACATGTAACAAATTCGCTCAATTGCTCGGTCGTGACGAGTATTTTATCATAAGCTTGGCAAGGATACACATCTCCACCACTAAAGCTAAGGAAGTAATCTAGTTTTAAAGGTTATTTTAGTTTTAAAAGGACTTAAGAGTTTGATCACTCTTTCTAATCTCTATCGATACCAATATTCCAGAAAAGGTGACAAAATCACACATACACACCCATAACGATGGGATAGGACTCATTGTTTGCATTCGGTCACTTAAATCGATTAAGCTAAGAATAGGACTAGTAGTCTTTACCAAAAGTTGTAAACCAGCAAGGGCGACAAATCACATATACACATCCATAACGATGGAATAGACATACATGATTTTATTCAATTCTCTCACTCGAGTAAAACCAAGGGTTAGGACGAAGAGTGATATAGGGTATGGATCTTCTAATCATTTCTCCAAAAGTAATAAACCAACAAGGCAGACAAAATCACACATACATGGCCGTAACGACGGAATAGACACATGTGATTGCTCGCATCCTTATTCGAATAAAACCCATGGATAGAGATTAGGAAAGGGAAATAATTGTTGTCAAATAAAAATATACAAAATATATAGATTAAGTCCAAACAAATAAGGTACAAGTTGCTAGATACTTTCCCGAACGTTCTCATGATAAAGACATATAGGTTCACTAGTATCAAGAGTAAACGTGGTTCGCACGTTTGAAAATCAAGCTTGGTTCACAAGTTTCTTAGCGTGTTCACTTGTTTTAAATGGAAACTAGGTTCGCTAGTTTCAAGAGAAAACGTGGTTCAAACATTACAAACTCAAAGGTGGTCCGCACATTTTAAACGAGTACACGACTAGACAAAGATCACCAAAACACACCCAAAACACATTTAAATCTTAAACCTTTTTCTACTCCTATGATCTATAACACCTAAAGTTTCATAAAAATCAAACTTTTATGGTTTTTAAACACAAAAGTTTGATCCTTAATCCTTTGTAGGCGTTAAGAACATGCGAAAGACAAAAAAGAAAAGAAAACGTGTAGATTGAAGCTCAATAACACACACAAACACCTCTATATCATTCCATGGTGATTGATACCAAATGTATAATAATGATAATCACACAACTAATGTTATAATCTAGAGAGAGAAAGAGAGAGGAGGGTGAGATCCTCTAGAGAGAAAGTAAAATGGAAATGTATTAGATTTAGAGGAAATCAACAACCCCCATCACATCCCATATTCTTCTATTTATAGGCACGAAAGCCTTTCTAGATTTACCTAGGGATGTGATGTGGGATATTACATAGTTAAGTAACGTACATAACCAACAACGACTAAAGACATAAATACAACCTACTAACCGACACTTTCTATAAACCTAACACAAGTGCATTCACTCTTACCTCCATGTGCGAAACATTTCGAATATCGATACACATGTGTAGGAGAGTTTTTCAAAATAAAATTTTTAATGTGCTAAAATGTTTTGATTTACATCATAAATACTTTGACTGTTAAGGTTTTATATTTATGATCAAATACCCAACAACCAACTATTTCACAACGATTATGAAGTCATAAGGTGGTTAAGGTTAGGCATTAGTCCTATGATCCAACCAGAACCAGAGGGATCTACCTAGGGACACTCCATAGTTAGAAATTACAGTCCTTAGGTATGATTTGGAAAAAAAATGAGAAAAGGGAATAATGTTGACAAATGCATGAGCTAACACTGGAACAATCACAACAAGTTGTTAGTAAGAAGGTCTTGGTAAACATTGAAAGGGTTAAAGAATGAGAAAGAAAATTTATTGATGCGTTTCGCAAAAGGTTTTAAATTTATAATACGATTTACCAAACCAATTAACTAAAAATCAAACACATGTGGGCAAGTATACCCATGTCATTCATAGTATTGTTGTGGTAAGCCGGGATCATCCAAGGGAATTATTTTATGCGGTTTATCAAAATGCACAAAAGGTATAACAGATGTCGGAAGCCAGCATACCATAAAAGTAATTAAAGACGGAATTCAACGAGATGTAATCAAATACAAAAAACAACTTGTTTTGGACTAGTTTTTATATCAATGGAGTGAATGGAACATCGGGTAGATATTAAAGAATAGCACACAAAACCAAAATCTTACAATTCCAAGTCAATGGGTAATATCATGAAAGTGTATATATCACGGTTTAGATTAATGACCCTTTCGACCTATGAACGTTGTTAGAAACCGAGTCATTAAGAGCCATTTGTGAGAAATATGATTTTACCAATTTGTTCATAAGATTCCTTTCGACCTATACTCTAGATTAAACCGTCACGAGTCCAATTAACTTGTTTATTTATAGTTGTCAAGTATGAATTACCAAACATATTGCGCGCCAATATTTTGGAACAAACCATGACGAGAAGTCCTTTCGACCTATAAATCCGGTTATGATTCATCAACAAGATATTTAGACACGTTCCAATTCAAACAAACTCATAAGTAAGATCATAGTTCTATATTGAATAAATTGTCAAACACTCCATATCAATATCTACATAGTTCCAAACAAGTAAACGAAACTACTCCATATTGAATTCTATTAAAAACCAAGTTCCAACATAAGCAATAAAGTTCAACATCATGAATAATAAGGTTTACCCAAAGTGGAAATTACAATAAGAAAAAATAGGATTTAGAGCGATCCTATGAGCCTCAAATCAACCATTACACGATCTAACCATACGAGTCGATTATTCCAGCACTTCACAAATGTATTAGGTTCGTCCTCTGTAAATGGTAGGGTGGATAGGGTATTTCAGGTGAGTAAGTGGTGGAAAATTCTGCCCTTGTGGGTGAAGGGTGAGTTTTCATATACTAAAACCAAACAAGGGTGTCTTATTTATACTTGTAGTTATCCTTAGCCTCCAAGCATGTTCCTTTGGCTCCAAGGGTCATCAATGATGTGAAAATGGCAGGCATGGGGTGAAATGACCGGACTCAAGTCTTTATGGTACTTCAGAATGCATTAATGAAACTTGGGGACCAATCTAAGGGGTTTAGCTGGCGGCTGACTTGGGTGGCTGGCGGTCGTGGGCACATTTTGGTCAAAAATAGTCAACATCAAACTTGTATCTTTGTCTTTTCTCTTTCCACGGCCTTTTGAATCAACTCAATCGGACTCTGCATGCTCAAGTTATGGTCAAAATGGTGGAGGTGTGTCGGGAACAACGATACTTCACATAATTCTTTGTTTTAGCTTGTTTTATTCACATTTTCCTCATTTCCCGTCACGTAAGCTACAATGAACCTAAAATAGCAAATTCACTTCATTAAGTACCATAAATTTATTAAAACAACCAAAATATATACATAAATATACAATAACGCTTGGTATGTGCTTAATTACACATACCATTTTCCATTAAAAAACGGACTTAAAAGACTAAAAACGTACCAAAAATACATTGTATTTGTATGTTTTAAATTTGAATTGTGCAGGAAACGGATATCACACAAAGGACAAAAAGAAAGCCAAAAACGACCAAACCAAGCACGGGATGGAAAAGACAACGTCAAATCGAAGCCAAAGTCAGTCAAAATCAAAGGTCGACCAAGTGAAGAAAATACAACTTGAGGGACTAAAACTACCAAACCTCAAAGTTGTATTACAAAAAAAGACAAGGGCTGAAATCGAAATTTCAGGGTGAAGTATAACTTTAGGGGCCAGTTTTGCCAAACACCTAAAGTTGTATCATAAAAGGGCAAAGTTTACAATGAAGTTATAAGAGATGAGGGGCCAAAGATGCCAACCTTCCCAAAACCATCTTTCCCGCCCAACAAAACCCCAGATACAACTCACGGGTCCCCTTCACCCTCCTTTACCCTGCAACCTCTACAACCCCA
>BQNB010094561.1:0-26086 GCA_026074375.1 Tanacetum coccineum
AGAATAAGCAATTACGCAGAATTAAGCTATAAAAAGTAAATTAAAAAACTTACAATAGTCTTTGCTTAAACAAAGCTTTCAAATGCTCCAAGAGCTGATCAATAAGCTCCAGCTTATCATAGGATAAGCTGGTGTGGTCCTGGAAGTCCTTCCATTACTGACTTCCCTTCCAATAACAAGCTGAGGTGCTTTTAAGGGAGAATTTGTGTCTTATTAAGCTTAGTTAAGCTTTTTTGAGCTTAACTAAGTGTAAACTAACTAAAGTAGTGAATTAAGAGCTTATTAAGATCTTTTTGAGCTTTATCAAATCATATTGCTTATTGAGTAAAACAGAATCAAACACAAGTTTTAAAATTGAACTACAAATTCTATTAATGAAAACATATTATAAGGCTTTTAAATGAAGATTACATAAACTTAAATGACAATAAGCTAAATCTATTACTATACTACTCCTATTTTTAAGCTAGATGATAATGTGAGTGAAGAAGGTCTTGTATTTATAGGCTTGAGAGAAGGATCTAGATCTCTGCACACGCTCCTCCTTGATCTCTAAATCTAGGCCCTTCAATTCTTACAATCATTGGATCCATATTCTCATCCGTAGGATCAAAGTGTGTGCACACGGATTGCCAGCGTGGCATTCCGTGTGTCAGAGGCTTTGTACATCTTTATCAAAGGATTTAGTGTAAAATTTCATTCCTTGTGTGTTTCTTTAGGATCCCGCATGTCATTCCCTTTGAGGTGTCTTGGCCAATGAGAGGCCTTGGTGACGTTTTACTCTGCCAACTCATAACTTGGTACTCGAATCTTAGAGCCACGCTGTCAATTGCATTTTACCCCATGATTTTGAGGTGGGTAATTGCTGAGAACGACGATGAATAGTAAAAACTGGATTTCCCGCCCTTTTCTTTTCTTTTTATATCTTTATTTGACCCGGGGATTGGGGGTTTTGACTTGGGCCTGAGTATAAAGAATTGGGCCGGGTGAAAAGGGCTTGGTTATAAATGGCTTTTAGGATTATAAGAGATAACGACCGTTATCCCTTTTATAAAAAGGAGATAACGGTGTTAGGTTTTAGGGACTTATGTTGAAATTGTTTTAACAATAAGGGCATTTTGGGTATTTTTGAGGATTTTGTCTTTTATGAGTTGACCAATTGTTGACCAAGACTTGACTTAGTTGACCTTTTGCTAGAAAACTCTGGCTCTTATGCACTCTATCCGTTCCTGTGTCCGTGTTTGTTCGGCTTTGACCGTTTTCTTGTGATTTTGCACTATCTGTACCTACACATTCACAAACAACAAAATACACAAATACAAAAGCTTATTTTTGCACATTTTGATCATTTAAGGGCCATTTTGGATATAATAAGGATATGTGATTTCTCACATATCACTCTATAATGCACAACGGTACCCGGCCACGACCTAACATTTATTTTACCTTATTAACATTTTGTACAAAGTTATCTTATTGTACAAGCGTTTGTCTTTTACTCACATAAAATCCTCATTCTTTTACAAAATCCTTATCCTTAATTTCAAACTCTTAATTTTATTGCCAAATCCTTATCCTCATTTCAAAACCTTTACCCAAAAACATGGTTGTGTGGTAATCACGTAAAATTACTCAATGCACTTGGGCTAGTGCAACTTCAACATAAACTACTCAAAACATAGCCATTAACGAAAACGAAACAATTGACCAAATGGTCCAAGAGAAATCTGACGAGAAATGAGTGAGAGTCCAAAGATCGAAAATAAACGAATAGATATTTCGAAGCGTTAAGGTACATATATTTAAATATATATAATAATAATAATAAAATAATAATATTTTATTACTTTCGTCTCTTTATCGGGCTAAACGGGGGAAGTATAAATTTTTATCATCTTTGGATGTCCATGTTCAATCGTTTACCCTTAACTCTAAATATTTACAAAAACACCCTTTTTTGTCTTTTAGTCTAGTTGACATAAAATAATTATTCCACTAATTTCCAAAAATTCCGACAAAATGCCAAAAAGTTCATACTTTTAACGCGTTTATCCAAACGTGACCAAAAATTATCCGCTTCAAGTCCTTTTCCACTTCCGTAACTATTTTAAATCCATTCATTTGTTTTAGTATTCTATTTATCATTTTTTTTCTTTATTAGGTCCGAAAGCCAAATGTTAGTCCTTTAATCTTCATAAGTCCATCTTGCCACTATTAAAATCCAATTTTGAGTCCAAAATCCATTATTCACATATTTAAGCCTAACCCAAAACCAAAGTACAAGTTATATAAAAGTCCAAATCATAAACCGAGTCCAATATGCCACATCAAATGGGCCGAAACCCAATAATTCATAAACCCGAATATAAGTCGAAACCAATTAAACTATAAGCCCAAGATATAAGCTGAAACCCATTAAACCATAAGCCTAATATAGAAGCCAAAACCCAATAAACCATAAGCCCAATATATAAGCCGAAACCCAATAAACCATAAGCCCAAACATAAGTTGAAACCAAAATAAGCCATAAGCTCAATATGTAAGCCAAAACCAAAATAAGCCATAAGCTCAATATATAAGCCGAAACCAAAATAAGCCATAAGCTTAATATATAAGCCGAAACCAAAATAAGCCATAAGTCCAAAAATATAAGCCGAAACCAATTAAGCCATAATCTAAATATATAAGCCGAAACCAAAATAAGCCATAAGTCCAAAAATATAAGCCGAAACCAATAAGCTATAAGCTCAAATCAATTAACCCAAATTTATATAAGCCGAAATCAATAAGCTATAAGCTCGAATATAAGCCAAAAACCAATCATAAGCTCAAACTAATAAGCCATAAGCTCGAATAAGCTCTTATATAAGCCGAAATATCAAATGGGCCAAGCCCAACACTTCTTTTCCTCTTTTCTTTCTTTCGCCGAAACCACAAGCCCAAAAGAAAAATAAATAAGCCCTAAATGAGCTTATTTTTAAGCAAGTTTCGAAAATAAGCCCCAAATAAGCATTTATCCCAAAGTTAAATTTACCACAACAACCACAATATAAAAATGACCATTCTTTATTTCCTTCTTTTTGTATTCGACGCACACAAACACCCCCTTTAATCATTCGTTTTGTTTTTAAATTTCGATTTTCATGACGATCAACTTGTACAACTAGTATTAAGACACTATAAGAACCATAAAAGTACAACTTAAAACAAAATTTAGAAAAACTTACAATCTTGATGTTCTTGGTTTGGTTTTTGACGCGAAGAAATAAACCCAAATCGTTTTCTATAACCCGTAACTATCTAATACCAACCCACTATTGATTATTAACCCGTGTTCTTGCTAAATCTTTAAAAACTTGTGTTTTCTTGTTCTTTGGGTGGCGTCCGAATATAGGAGAGAAAGAGAGATGATTTTTTTTATTTGAAAATGGAGTGTGGAATGTATGCTTGAGGTTAAGACAAAAACTTTGTACCATGCAAGGACCAAAAGTGCTAGAAAATTCCTTGGTGTTCCCATTGTTTGTCCATAACCGGCCTAGCATCCTAGGTGTCCCGGGGTGTCTCGTTTTTGTGTCAGGTTCTCAAAAAACTCAAATCTCGCTAAATTAAAATGTTACCCGGGTTTATTTTGTATTTTTATTGCGTTTAAAATCCCTTTTTCATTAACCTGGGTTATTTACACGACACATTTTCAACTTAAATTCCTTCAAAAATTCATTTAAAACGTTACCCGTCGTGTCAGGACCAAAAACATGAATTTTTGCTTAAACTCAACCGAACCTTTCCCATCAATTTAAAAGTGTTTTATCCTTCAAAAATACCACTTGACAACTTTGACTTGCTCAAATTTTTCACTTTAAGGACCGTTACAGTCTTTTACTGAATTTCACGAAAAAGCCCTTTTTTGATATCCTTAACTTACATCTCCACGATTCACGTATTTAGACTACGTTATTTTAAATTATGAATTTACTTAAACAATAAATCCATTAAACGCTCTTCCAAAGCTACTTAGACCCATCCTCAATTTAATTGTCGTGTCGGTACGCGTTGCGTGACGATTTTTGCTAAACACGAGAAAACTTCTCGCAAAGCACTAAAAATCTCAAAACCACTCCAAAATAGAAAAACGAATCAAAATAGATTCATTTACAAACTCAAGACTCTCTTCTCAATACCCGGTTAAACCGTAACCGTTTATACAAAATAGACAACCGAAATTAACTTCACAGCTTTCTCCAAGAAAACTGAAAGACTCTGATATAAAATCATAATATTTTATAATACTTAACTCAGGAAACGTTTACCAGTTATCACAATTATCTTCTATTTCAAGAAGAGTGTGTATCTTTCTTATGGAGATTTTCACCCATTCACCATTTTTGGCGCCTTCTTTGCTGACGGCATCATTTTCTTCAGCTAGTGCCATGAGTACTTTAATTTCCACCATCTCATTATCATCTAATGACACTTCCTCTTCATCTCATTCACAGGCTTCAGCGATGAGACCTTTGTTCTTAACAGTTGCGGCTTTAGAAGCTGAAGCGCTTGAACTTAGGAGAGCTAGTTTAGCCTTGACTTTGTTGTATTTAGCTTCAAAGTCCATAGTAGGCCTTAGTTCTGGTTTGTGCTGAGACGAATTGAGAGGTTTTAGTTGAAAGGGTGATTGATATGAGGGAACTGAAGCTTTTGACCAGCAGTCTCTTGCAAAATGACCTTTCTTGCTACATTTGTGGCATTCAGTTTGGTCTGTTGCTTTTGCATTGCTGAACCTTTGAGTACCCTTCTTGAAGAATATTTTAGACTTGGCTAAAAGAGCTCTTGCTTGATATTCTTCTTCTAGGTCATTTAGGTACTCATAACTACTTCTTGTATCCTCTTCATTATCAGGACTATCTTAAAAGTCCTGGATAATAGAGTTAGAGATAAAGGCAGTTGATAAAGGTGTTGCAGAGACAAGAAATTTGTTCTTTTCAGTCTCATAAATGTTGTCTATTAGGTTTTCTTTATATTTGAGTTTACCAAATAGAGAAGCAAGCTCATAATCTTTTACATGATTTGTGTTTCTAAGACTTTAGCAGAAACTTAGCCACTTCTTTGGTAACCCATTTATAAAACCAGTATTTATTTCAAGCTTTGAAAGTGTGATGCCATCATTTACTAACTCATTCATTAAAGCTTTGTATCTGGTGAAAGTTTGTGTTAGTGTTTCACCTTCTTTGAATTAGAAGGTGTTATAACACAACTTTAGGTCCATGACCCTACTTTCTTTCACATCAGAGGCGCCCTCATGATACAATATCAAGTCATCCAGGTTGATTTAGCTGTTAAGCAGTTTATGACAGAATTCATTTGGTCATCTGGAAGGACAGACATGATGAGACTTTTGAGTCGCTGGTCTAAGTTAGCAGCCTTTCTCTCATCTGCAGTCCATTGTCCTTCTGGCTTCCTTTGACCAACTGTCATAGGGATAAAAGGACCATTTTTGATGATATTTTCAAATTGAGGTTCAATACCAATGATATGGCACATGAACCTCTTTTTCTAATTGGTGAAATTTTCCACCTCTAGTACAGGAGCGGCATTTAGCTGGCCACCTCTATATTCAAAAGTCTGTGGTACTTCTACTGCTGCCATTTAAGATGGATCTTGATTTTAAAAATCTTTGAGCCTTTATATATCCTTTTAAAGGGATTTTATAAACCAGAAGGCTCTCATACCACTTGTTGGTCCTTTGGAATCTGATATAAGGTTTATCAAGTTAAACTAATATGATTCCATGGCAACAAAGTGAGTTTTAAACAAATATATATGTAGAATATAAAGAACAGGTTTAAAACACACATAAATACTTTTCAACGTATATGTTCTTATTAGAATCAAATAAAGAATCTGTGATACACCTTGATTACAGAATAGCAAGGTGGTTGAATGACAATTATGGTGTTATCTCCTTCGAACTTATTCTCTAATTAAAGTTATAAGAAATAAGAAAACAAACTATTCGACTAGAACTGAAGCTTCAACTTCATCAGTTTCTATTCAGTTTGTTTGAGAGATAAATGAACTCTTCAATGTGTTTCACATTAATTGGAAGAGATAACATTTTCTCTGGGATTCCCTTTCCTTTTATAGGCAAAGGGATTAAGGTTTACAAGTTTAACCTAGTTTACGTGGCAAGCATTAAATGGGTGGTTGAGCTACCATTTAATGCACGTTTGCATTCTAGTACTAGGTACAGTCCTTTGAGGAAAGTTGTTGTACTTGTATACCAACTTTAGAAGTTACTTTCCCAAGGAGATTTCTTTATTCCTTTTGACATAAAGAAATATTTTTCCTGCCTTGTAAACCTTCTAGAAGTGAAACAACACGTTTAACTTCTGTTAAGGAGATAGACATCGTTCAACTTATAATTGTCAACCAAGCTGAACTGAAGCTCTTTCCAAGAGTCCTTCTTCAGTTTCTGTACCACTACATATACTGAAGTGAAGATACTTCCCAATCGTCTAAGGACCTGAAGAGTTGATGCTGAAGAAACTTTAGCGACTAAACTGAAAGACTTCAGCTTGAGAAACACTTAGGGTATTTTATGTTTAAATTTAATGAAAGACTAAATGGCTCAGGAACTGAACCCAACAGTCAGAATATGTATAACTGTGTGAGCTAGATAGCATTCTTTATAGGTCTGGAATATGCATCACCACATGCTTCTTAACAAACTAGAATGAGGTTAGTAATGATAATTTAATAGTTAACCTACGCTCTGCACAATTTCTGTTAGTCCTAATATTCTTCATTCTTCAATAAAGGTGAATATGGTTTATATCTTTCTTTTCTGATGTTATATACAGGTTTCGTTGGGGTTCAGGTGCAGCGCACAAAATATCTGCAACAAAATGGCAGATTCTATTATCAACAACTACCCATCATCAATGAGATCATCATTTTGACACTTTTTCGAATGCTTCTAACTGGTGACAACATCTTCATAACCATGATTATCAACCATGACCCTCACGCTAAAAAATAAGGTCAAATGGAATCTGTTTTATCCTTTATTTAGCATTATTGATGCAATATGCAATTATTATTTTCCGCTATTAGAATTTCCAACTTTTGTTAAAATTAAAGTATGTTGCAGAAATCGAAAGATTGCAAGAAGAATGGGGTTGAGTATGAAAGAATGTTTGACACATAAGCTTAAATTTTTGTGGAATCAAGTTACTAAATCTCGACATCATCTTCTGCTACAAGTTCGAGTGCGGGTTCGCGTTTGAACTCTGGTGCTGTTAAACCCAATATTCTCCATTCTTCAATAAAGGTAAATATGGTTTATATCTTTTTCATTTTCAGTTGTCAGAATATGCATAACTGTGTGAGTTAGATTGCATTCTTTTTAGATCTGGAATATGCATGACCACATGCTTCTTAACAAACTAGAATGAGGTTAGTAATGATAATTTAATAGTTAACCTATGCTCTATACAATTTGGGTTAACATAATTAGCTCAAATATATTTACATATTATATGGTTCTTTCATGATGGGTTTGTTTTATTTGACAGTTATAACTACAAATTGGGATCTTGATTGTTATTGTTCGCATGCTTGATGATTTTTGATTATTGGGTGTTTGGGTAAGGTTGTTAAGAAGTGTTTAAGGTTGTTTAGATGCAGACAAACAAGTTAAATCTCTTTAGACTTTTTTTGGACTAGATTATTTGAGGTGCTTAGCAAGTGATTAATAACTTATTGGAGGATATATTATTGGTTTTTATGCAAAAATCCATAAGCTTTTCTAATTACCCCTTGGTTTTTAGATTAAGCTGATAAGCAAATCCAAACAACCCGAACCGAGTTTCAGACCCGCGGACCGATTCTTGGTTCTTTTTTCTTAATAGTTTCGGTTCTCAGGTCGGGTCGATCCAAAACCAGGGGTATTGGTTGGGACGCGAAAGAACCAAAAACTTGATGCTAATACTGGTAGGAAATGTTGATAGCAATAAGATTAGGCATGATAAGCTAATAACTTGATGCATGATGAATCGTTGTTGAGCTTTTACATTCTGATGTGGTATTATTAGGTAATACGGAGTATAACACGTTGTTCGTTGTCATGCTATTTGGTCTTTGCTTTTGCTATGTCAAATGCACATGTTTGAAGTACCTACGTGCCTTTGTTTATTGTTATTTAGACATTGATTGTTATTAAGTGTTACATATTTTATTAGAACACACTGGTATAGAAAAGGCTACAATGAGATGCCAAATCTAATTTGATTCATTTGGGTAGGTTAGCAAAGGGCTTTACCTAAGCATATGCACTGCTATGTTTTCATTTGTGACCTGATATCGTTTAGTTTTATAAGCTTTATTTGTTTCTTATTCTTGCTATGTCCCTTCATTTACTATGCACCATGCGTGCACAATGTGCAAGACATACTCACAAGCCTCTAAATATAATTCTTGACAAACGAGATCAAACATCTTTTATACTATTAATTGCAGTCTGTATAGAGGCTTGAAGCTGTATGAAGACATACTCGATAGTACCAAGCTATCTACACTCAGCTATTTAACTTTTCCTACGGATACTAAGGTGGCCTAGGAATGTGTCTTTGATCGGGTAATGAAGAGATACGAAAATAGAAAAATTGTATCAGCAGCCCCATCTTTGATTGATAGCAACAATGGTGATACAATGCAACAAGAAGCCATCCGAATAAGCCACAAACAGCAACAACGGATTGCACGAAAACTTAATGTTTATGAATCAAATTTTTACTAGACCCATATATAAGAAAAACTCACCCTCCGCAGCAGAGCGCGGGTTGAAAACCTAGTTGTGTAATATTAGTTTGATGAAAACGTGAAGAGAGAATATTATTTTTACTTTTACTCTTTTATTTTATTTTCATAACTAGGCCGGGAACACAATCAACATATGCTTTACTCACAATTATATAATTATACAATAGGCAGGATACTCGACTTGTAAAGCAGCGGGTCGACTCGACCCGAAACCCAACTACTATGTAACACCCCCATTTTTGACATATAGCAGTGAAAGCTAATCTGGGGTATTACTTCATGGATCAGCAGACATAATCATAGGAAACGACTCAAAAGAGTCATTTTTGGAAAATTTAGTTATCATTCAACAAATCAGAGTTTTACAAATGGAGACAGGTCCCAAAATCTAGAAACATAAAGTTTGAATGATAACAATTTAGCCATTTTCAAGTCCATGCCACTCCGTGCCATAGGTTGCTCAATTACCTGAGATAAACATGCTAAAAAGGGTCAACATAAAGGTTGAGTGAAATTCATAGGATTTCAGTTATAATAGTTGAGTACAAGTTCAATAGTGGGTTACGTTATTATACACCCATAGTTTGTAATAATTGTAATTGCATTTACAATTATTATGGAAATAATCAAATACAAGTTATCATAAGTGGTAATAATTGCAACACATACAATTATCATGGAAAACAGTATTATTGCCCTAAGCTCATGACATCAATATTTTAATAGAACCGGGAGCCTCTATTCGAAGACATACTAGGAGCTACTACCCAAAGAGATACTGGGAGCTACTACCCAAAGAGATACTGGGAGCTATTACCCAAAGAGATACTGAGAGCTATTACCCAGAGAGATACTATGAGCTATTACCTAAAGAGATACTGGGAGCTATTACCCAAAGAGAGACTGGGATGTCTTATGGGAAAATGAAGGTAACTTAGGTAATAATATATTAGGATAGCATATAGTTGGAAAAACACTTGTATTCATAGTTTATAGCATGAATCCCCTACGGGATTTAGAAAACATATAAAGATGGGACTATTCACAGTGATGGAACCATATCACATATCAAAATCACTTGTGTTTAATTTGTATAAAACAAGCATGTATCCCCCTCGCGGGTTTATAAAACATGTAAATAAGTAAAGGCGAGGCTATGAACTTCACCTTAACAGGGAAATCTGATTGATGGCAAAAGTATATCAAGTGAAATGCGTCCGTATGGTAGTACGATGTTATCTACCCGAACGGGGAAGTTCAGTATATCAAGTGAAAGAAAACAGCTTCGTCACGCAACCTGGGGTAATATGTCAAGTCTTAGTGTGATGGTTTATGTTTCAAAACTTCATAAAGTTTAACGTATTACTTTGATTTATTAATTTATGGAAATATTGTATCACTGTTCGGGCTATCATAATCCAGAGGCCATGTAGTATCGTTTGAGGAGTCAGGGCACTTTAAATCGTAAACCCAGCAAACTCGTCAAAACAAATACTCAAATGGAACCCCTCACATGAAATTCCCTAGTAACGTGATACGATAAGATGTTAAGTTTCTTCAAAAGTTAGTTGACGATAAGTTACATTAAATATATAACGTAATTGATTTATAATGCGTCGATCATTGATTAATAATGATAAATGTGTCGGGTTTTAACAAAATTAAGTTTTATAATATTAATATATATTTTTATAATTTATATAAAAGTATTATATTTTATATTTTTAAGTTTGCAAAATTTTCAATATATACCCTTGGTTTATAAACTTTTACAAGTTTAGTCCTTTATATATAAAGTATATATAATTTAAACCTTTAACTTTAGAACTTGGCAAGATAGGTCCTTATAGTTATAACTTTAGAAAAATAACATTTTCAGCCCCTTTAGTTATAAATTTCATAAAGTTACGATATATACCCCTATGCATGAAAATATTTACAAATCAAGTCCAAAAGCCATGTAAGCTTATTTTAGGGTTCCAAATGATATTTTCAGGTTATAGCTTATTAGAATAAGCTAAAATAAGATGTTCTAACGTAAAAAAAGTTTAGAAAAAGGATTCGTTAGCTAGAAAATATAAACGGGTCGTTTTTAGGGTTTTAATCAAAAACGCATGGGTTTGTAGTTCAAGGGATCAAACAAGAGTTTATATATGATCTTAAAAATATTATGAACATTCTAAAACAGATTATGAGCTTATTGAACAAGATTTTGAGCTTACTTGAACTAAAATGGGTCGTATGAGCTTATTTGGGTCCGTACGCCTAGAAACGACTTCAATGGCTTCTTTCTCTTGATTCTTGGCTTCTATTCTGATCTTAGGGACTTCTCTTGATCTTCTACTAATGCTAGAGAATGGCTAAACACCAATTTATAAGGTTTGATGATTTGAGGTGTGATTTGAAGAGTGCATGGTGTGCGTGTATATATAGTAGTTGAAGAACACATAAGGACCAAGTTTAGAAGAGTATTTCCAAGTAAACCTGGGTTTGTGGCCGAAGGACTGGAAGATAGTGACAAGGAGTATCTATGTGGTTAGACAATGAGAGCTATAGAGGTTAGCTTAGGCAAAGGTTGGAAGAACATGGTGAATGATTCGGGTGATGACTAGGGTATTTTAGATACTTGTTGTCCAAGTGGATGACAAGGTGGTGATGGAGTGTGCTGTAAGGTGCTGGAGTGAAGGTGATTGTTGGTGGTGAGGTCATGGTGATGAAGGTGGTGGTGAGTCATGGAGGAGCTTAAGGTGTTTATTTAGTTTATACATGGCTGTTTTTGGACATCCAACATCAGTCCTGGTAATTTGGTTGCCATTTACAAACCGTAACTCCAATGAAGCTCAAACTAGTGAGCATGGTTAGATATTTGAGTGCTATACAACTTTTCGTTTTACATATTTAGGGATTACTATACAAAAATTTAGAGATAACAACCATTTACCATAGGTGTGCAGAATCTGCGTACTTTTGCCATTTCAGCTATAACTAATTCATCCGACATCGAATTTAGTCGAGTCAACCGGAAAAATGATCACAATACATAGGGCTACAACCTAGTATTTTTTTCTTAATACTCAAAGCCTATTGATTTTGCCCAGATCCAATGTTTTATTACGGATCAGATTCTGAAACTATAATTATGAACTAGTTTAAGGGTGTAACGGGTTTGCTAGGGTTTTCGGGTTTAGGATTAGGGTTTAGGGTTAGTGTAGGAGCTGATATTAGAGAGGAAAAAGTGCTTAAATATTTTGTATTGAGTGCTTGTAATTAGTGCTAAAGAGGTGGTACGAAATCCTTAAGATTTTAGAGGGAAATGAGCTAGTTTGAATTCTATGCATTATTGGCTTGTACATTGAGCTAAAATGAGTTGTACTTTGATTTAGGATGGAAAATGTAATTCAAATATTATGAATTAATCACTTGTACACATGCTTGAAGGCTTGTACATTCATTTATATGTAAACATTACATATAATTAGGGTTTTGATATAAACGTTAACGTGTAATGCTTGTTTTGATGTAACGTTGTAAATGGTACGTTAAATGGATAATGTACTTAGTAAAAATGATATTAGGATATTGACTTGACATATTAGGATGTTTACATGATATAAACATAGATATAGATGGCATTGGTAGAGGTTGCGTGAGCTCGTTTACTTTAAAGATGCAAGTTACGTTGCATAATGAGATAAAGCAAAAATTTCCTTGTAAAAAAGTGGTATATATAATAGATGGATATTACATTGATGAAAATTGTGGGTTGTTACATTCCATTGGTGAAAATTTAGGGTTGTTACACACTCAACCCGAAAACCACATCACACAACTCGCCTGTTTACCCGACCAAAAAACGCATTCCCGACTCGAAAACCACCTACAACCCGCCAGTATATACGAAATAGCATCGGGTATTTACGAAGTAGCCCATCGCACTATGTGTCAAATTACGAAAACTACCTTTACTTTAAAAAATTTACAAAATACCCCCTCCCCCCACTAACGGCTATTAAGTAACGACCGTTAGTTTATTTATTTTTTAACAATTTACAAAAATAGTCCTTGGGTCGGTCGTTACTTAACGAACGTTAACTTAATTTTTTAGTAATTTACAAAAATAGCCCTTGAAGTTATCGGTCTGTTGCAACGTTAGTCCCTCGCGCTCCGCGGCGGAGCGCGGGTAACCCACATCGTTCAAAAACAATCATGAGAAAAAACACCCTTTCTTAGAAGAATTAAAAAAAACATGCTAGATTCACATACATTTCACCAAAAAAAATATGTAAACACCATTTATGAACAATGTACTTTATTATGTGTCTCATTATGCATACTCTACCCAAAATAATACCATTATGAACCACGAAACCTGCTAATAGCCGGTTTTATCCACGTCATAATTTAATTATTTTTTTTTACTTATTGGCAGGAATTTTGGAAGGGTTTTGTTTTTACCCGTAATTTGTTACCCGTATGTTTTCCCCTTTATAACCACAATCCACCAAACCTAAATCCATTCATTTTCCTTTTTTAACCACATTCAACAAGAAAAAGAACAACAATGTTATATGGGAATGATGAAATCAACAAGAAAAAGAACAATGGTAAGTGTTTAAGGGCTTCTTGTGTAACAACATATTGTTATTCATTTGCTTATTTATTGTGGTATGCTTATTTGATCATTCCACATTAATCACAACCTCATTCGTGAAATGGCAGAACAAGATTGGAGCAAAGTCGAAAAAACTAAGGATTTGGTAGATTATGTGTATGTTCAATATGGGAACAGCGGGAAGGAAAGCGATGAATTTTCTGATGAGATGTTAGACAACTTATATAATTATGCTATGTTGAAAGGTTAGTGTATTTCTTGCATTCATATGTATATGGTCAAAGGTTAGCCCATTATTGCATTGTTCTTGTTTAGACGGTACATAAAAATATGTTGCCTTATATTCTTACGACTTTATTACATGTAGTTTTAATGGTAGTTTCAAACACCTCTAATGGTCTGAAAATGGTATCCAAACACCCCTTATGGTCTGAAAATGGTCTCCAAAACACTTCTAATGGTCTGTACGGTAGGGTTTTTTTGGGAAAAGGGATCATACCCGGGAAATATATTAAACACAAAAAATCAAAAAAAACTTATATGGACATACCCATATAAGCAAGTTCAAATGACATTCCCAAAACATGCTTCGGATACATACATAATAAACTAACTATCAAAAATAAAAGGCTATAAAAACCAAAATAATGGTTACAAAATAAATGACAATAAAACTCCAAATTATCGTTAGTCTTCAAAAAAATAACAATCCAGCCCACTCTCTTTTCTTCACCAATGTACAACCAATCATGATGAATATCTAATAACATACTTGATGAAGGAAAGAAAGGTATTTCTAGAGAGAGAGTGGTTGGATGAACACTTTAGAGAGAGAAAGTAAACATGAAAGAAAAAGGCATTAAGTGTGTGAAATAATGAACAACCAACACCCTTTTCATAGCATGGAAAGGGTATATATATCCTAAGTTATAGCGTGTGGGCTTGGGGCTTCATGGACTTTCCATGGGCCTTGGGCTAACTAGCCTACTTAAGTTCCAAAAATAACTAAACGAGCTATCTAATAATATCTATGGAAGTGACTGACACTTTCGTGTTCCTAACAATCTCCCCCTAAGGGAGGTCACTCCATTTTACAAAAACTTAAACCTAGCATACTATGAAGGTCTTCGTTCGTGTGCTCGCACACTTCTTTTTTCTTTACATTATCTTGTGAATATGGCGTAGTGATCATTAAATTTAGGCTTGAGCTTGTTCCTTTGACTTGTATGTAACTATGTGATCTTGAGCATCTTGAGATCATTGTTAAACCACGATCTAGCCATCTAGGATATAATAACACTGATTGAAACACGTAGCGGAATAATAAATAATACAATCATGACTTTTGGACCAGACATGCTCATACTTTCATATATTTAACAAGGAAAAGCATTGATAATGCATCTTTCCATGAGGTTCTTTAACTTTAACACTTCTTCACTTTAAGAGGCGTACGGTATCAAGTATCGGAAGTCCTTGTAAAAACCCGATGTACATGAGGCATTCATGATGTCATTATAATTTCAGTCGGGAATGATCAAGTGTTATGAATCTATGAAATAGCTGAATCAGTACCTCACCTCCATTTTTAAGAATCCTGCATTAAAACAGTTAGCAAAAAATGGGAGGACGAATATGGTCTTGGTTATTCGCCCTGTTTGGTTGGAGTAACCTTCCAATCTGTGAGGATCGACCTTGAATCATGTAGATACAATAAAATAAGAATGCTCCTGTACAGATTAACCAGCTTAAGATCGAATCATCTAAACAATATGTAATTAGATTCACAAACACATCATGTACTCATTACCGAAATGTCTCAAAGCGACAGCACAAAAAGAGTGAACTCGCTAGTTACTATGGACACGATTGAAAATAAAATTGATTTGAAAAATCAATCGACGTGTCACTTGCTAAAGTAGTTTTGTGACACATCGAGAGTGTTAATCATTTCAAAATTCAACAACAATCCATCAATTCAAATATAGAACGAGCTTTGATTCATTAAGAATCATATCATCGTTTCATTCCAGTGTCACAAGTTTAGATTCATAAAGAATCGCAACAAGTCAGCCAACCATGAACTTGTTTGATGTTGGCTCAAGCAGAATTTCATCTTCACAGGATATACTTGAGTAACACTCTGTATTGTCTGGCAAAATCACAAGGATAATGCGTAGGACTCTTTATATATTACTTGTTTTACACATTGTGATGAGATAACAAGCATAATTTGAAAAGTGTCCTAAAGATATTAATGGATGATCGTCGTTGGCTCTAGACTCAATAGTGCACTTTGGTTTTAGTAATCGAAGGCTGGAGCACACTGCCACCTTTTTAATACCAACTAACTCGGAGTGAGAAAGTTGATAGAAATGCGTGTAATCTTTGTGAGAAATGAAAAAGAAATCTTTTAAGAGATTCTGAGTGGCTAGGGAGGGCTGTGCATTGCATCACTGGGTCCATGATGTCAGTCTTTAATGTCAGCAATCATCTTTGTGATTCTTGACAGCAGATGTATTGACCCGGTTTCTACCTAAGTGTAAAGAGGGCTTCTTTCTTTTCACCCTTTATCTTAACTTTTCTTTTTAATTCTTCAACCCCTTCAGCGCTTACCGAGACTTCATAACCAGTACCTTGTTAGGTTTGTTCCAGTACTAGCTCCATCTCAGTCGGCACTTTTCCCTTATTCTCACTTTTACTCCTTTTTTCATATCTAAGGACTACTATACTATCTAGTGGGATATCCTTGGGTAGATCCCTCTGGTTTTGTCTGGATCATGGGAATGAATACCTAAACTTAACCACCTTATAACTCCAATACAGTAAATTAAATGGTCGGTCTTTGGTACATCCACATTTCAGCCAACACGTAACCATTTGCTCCCCCTTTTATATGTGCATTGATTAATCGAAAGAGTTTAGCACATATATGGGATATCGTACACTTGAGATCTTAAAATCATATTTTTTAATCATATATTTTAATCACATCTTCTCCCCTTATCAAAAATGTCAAATCTCTTAATATTTTGGATATCATTTGATTCAAATATATCAAGCCGATTATTGGAACATTTTAATGCTCCCCTCAATATTTGAGGGTACATAAGACAGTGCTGAGTACAATAATTTAAAAAAATTTGAATTTACAATTTGAATTTACTAAGAAATTCTTGAAAACTTTGTACTCGAGCACTCCTTATTATTATCACCATAAGTCTATACTGCTTATTTACATATCACAAGTATATTATGTACGAGGTTTGACCTGAGATATGAGAACATCATATGATAAATCATATGGTGCTTTCCAACAGTCGTAGGTCTCCCCCGTAAGGTCTTCTACCAACAAACTTTTCCAAATTTCGCATCAATCTTCTATCTTTGAGCTTCCTATCGATATCCTTGATCATCACACAAGCTCTTTACTTGTCTTGTTTACTCCATTTTCTCTTAGGCAAGTAATCCATCTCAATCCCTCGGTCAATATCATTGAGAGCAGTACGGATATGAAGTTCATCAGTGCGCATCAAATGATTTCTATTCATTTCATCTTCATAGATAATGCCTTGGATATCAGGATAAGCGGCATAGAGAGTCATTCTTTTGAGATCGGAACGGTATGTATTTGGCTTTGTGAGGTTGATCTTTTTCTGGTAGCTTTTGACTCCCAATTGTAGATCTTCCACGCGTTCTTGAATGACGATTTGTCTAGTGAACATTCGTAAAGCTACATTCAGTGCATACTGTTCTTCTAAGTTGAGGTTGGTCAGCTTATCTTGAACAAGGAGAAGTAACATATCTTCAATGTCTTATCGACAAAGTCTTTTGAAGTCGTCTTCTCTAAACTTGTATAGTTGATCGTCCTGTCTTCGAACAATAATCTCTTCCAGATGACTGTAACTAAAAAATTGCATGATCTTGAGGCTAGTTACTGCAATAATCCTTTGTCTGAAGTAGACGTCTTTTGATGATTCCATGTTGGTAGCATATCCATAGAATTTATGACGTTTTGGACCCCTGTGATAAGTTCTCCAGTAAGCATGCTTGCCGTAGACAACTTTTACCGGACTTTATATTATAGAAACCTTGTCTTCAATCCGTTTTACTTGACTATAATCAGCAGCCTTCGTCTTGGTGACAGAAGTGGTGTATTTCTTACTTGAGCTCCGGCCTTACAAATATTCGAGATCATTGTTGATAAAGTAATCCTAAGGAATAACTTTACGACCTCGTTCATTCTGAATTAAAGGTAAGGGCTTGCTGAGATCATGGGGATATGGCTTCCCTTCCGGATTGTGCCAGTCTAATCGATCATTGGTAGCTTTAAAGACTTCTTCCAAGTGGTACTCTAGTTCCACTACATTCTTGCACGTGCCTTTTATAAGATCATAGGTTGGACCAGTCAATACTTCTTGAGTCAAATTCTCAATTTTGAGTCGGTTCATTATGAAGGTAGAGAAGTCAATGGGAGTAGCCAAGAACTCATTGAACAAAGATTGAGTGCCTGTAGCTTGAGCCAGTTGTGAGATTCATGGTTGAGGTGGTCGTTTGTCAACATTCTTTGTTTTGTGCCAATCATGATCAAGAGTTGGAGAGCCTGATGGATTCCACTGACTTTCATCATCATCTAGTGCCTCTCGTATAAAAGTTTCATCATCATTTTCTGTGTTGAACTCTTGATGTGATTGATCTTCCAAATCATCAACTTTTTGACCATGCTCCTCTGCATAAGCAGACTTGCCTGAAGACTTTGGTTGAGATCTGGTAGAACCTTTATAAGAACTTGTGGACTTTAACTCCTTATGTGTAGGTTCCTTGATGGCTTATCTTTTTTACCTGATCTCCTTCTCTTCGACCCTCGGTTTGATCTAACGGAGGGGTCTTCATCCTTGTCGTGATCATCTCGCCCTCTTTTCAGTGTGACAACATCACCATATGAGGAAATGATGTCTTTGTCAGAGTTGTACGATTCGACCAATGCTTTGTAGAGATCCTTTTGAACGTCTGACCTATCAATTGATTTATTTTCCTCCATTTTGTCAATGAGAATCTTCTTTAATTAGAATTCTAAGAGTGAAGCTGTAATGTGTGCTAAAACACACATTATTTGTACCCCGGGAAATGCTAATAAACGGACTAAAACACTAAAATATGAGTAATTATGTTGCAAATATGTTTGTATTATGTTTTTATGTCTTACAATTACAAAGGATTAAAAATAAAGCAAAAATGGTAATTTTTGAGTGACTTTCGATGACGTTTTCACGTTTATAGAGGTTCAAACAAAGTCGTTAAAATCCCACGATCACACCATTGGAAAGAGCATAAAATTACGAATCTATCGGTACCTTCCTCGTCTTTTGAACCCTTTTCTATGTGAACTTGTCATGCTTTAAATTGAACCTTTTAGTTAATAAAACTGACCTGGCCTAAAAGGGTGTTAAATAAATAATAGTATGAATATATAATGAATCCTATGCCTAGCATAGTTGGTAATGTGTGTGTGGTTAAGGATTCATCCAAGAGGTCGAGAGTTCGAACCCCAGGCTTGCCTGGGGTGAGGATTTTCCTTCTCGTGACACGTGGCCAACTCAGGTGGTGCCACGTGTCGACCCGACCCGAACCAGACCCGACCCGACCTGAACCAGACCCGACCTGACCAGTCCTGTACGTACCGTTGCTGGCGGTCAACCATTGTTGGACGGTGGTGTCTGGCGAATCTGGCGGTCGTGGTCTGGCGGTGGTTAACGGTGGTGTGCCAATGTTGATCGTCGTTGTCAGTTGTTGTCCACAGCGTTGATCGGTGTCGGGCGGGGCTCCGGTGATGGTGGGGGAAAAGTGTATCGTTACCGTGGTACAATCAGGTTGTAAAACCCCAATAAAAATACAAAATGCAGCGGCAAATACCTCTGGGGTTCGTTACTTCATATTACACAGAGTATATACATACGCTGTGAACGAACTCTTAATGTGTCGTTTGTAACATTCGTTGATTTAATCAAATCTTGTTTTTAAATATACTTTTGTCCTATATTTTGCATAACAATGAAAGATTGGTAATGTATAGACTACATTGAACTTCTAGAATTCGAGGCATATATTTACTGAGAAAACATGACTTAAAAAGGTCATCATAAATTTGGTGAGTTTATTAGATTAGTTTAATTATGAATTGTTTTCACTGTTTCTTCCACAGTAAATTGTATAATAATTCCCAAAGATGTTATAAGAATTGCACGGCAATTTTATGTCACCAAAAGTACACCTTTCTTCATCCC
This sequence comes from Tanacetum coccineum, assembly GCA_026074375.1. Taxonomy (NCBI): domain Eukaryota; kingdom Viridiplantae; phylum Streptophyta; class Magnoliopsida; order Asterales; family Asteraceae; genus Tanacetum; species Tanacetum coccineum. The sequence goes on from BQNB010094561.1 coordinate 19,709, forward strand.
ATTGTTTATCTTAATGAATGCATGACAAATTTTATGTCACCAAAAGTATACATTTCGTATCCCAAAGATTTTCTATTATAGAATGCATGACAAATTTTTTTTCTGTCACCAAAGTGTATCCCTGGCACCCGTGACTATTGATTTCCTGTATTTAATATATATAAGTTAGGTCGCACAGATTTGTCCCGTTGATAATGAATACTTGCAGATTCTCACATTATTTAGATTACATTTACTCTAAGACTCATGACACTGAAGCCGTCGTTCTTTCTTGCATTTATACTATATATTGCAATTTCGCCCTTATGGATGTTAACCACTTTTCTTACTAAATTCGACAGCTTATTATAGTTTCGTTCCTCGGTGATAGTTGTCAACACGATTCGGGCAGAGGTCGTTCCGAATAGTCTTTTAAATAACATTCGCGCTCACTAGTGTAATTCAACAAAATTACATCTATGCAATTGTCTGTTCATGTCATGAGGACTTAATTGGGTTAACGCTAATAGGGGCAATCATGTTAATATATCTTTACTTCGCGTCAATTCTTAAAACATTGCATGTTTGTTTAATTTATAAAACGAAGTTGCATATTTTCATCCCAAAAATATTTATAAACAGTTATCCAAAACGAGGTATTGTGTGGCTATAGATACCTCTTAATATCCTTTAAAAATAACTCTCTTTGTTTTAGATAACACAGTAAGTAAAGTGTTTGTAAGACATGCTGGGTATTCCCCTCGCGGGTTTATAAACATTCATAGATTGTAAAGCGAGGTTATGAAATCAAATTGATGATGATGAACGATTGGAAGTCAAGGCAGCTAATATGCATATACGAAAAGAAGACGAAGCGGCTTGATCCAAGTAGTTGAAAATATTCTTACAACGGCTTAGTCCAAGTTCATAGGGTTAATGGATCGGGGTTTCCCGAATGAATGATTCAGCAACAGGACGCGTTGATAAAAGATTAGATTTTCATGTTGTTATATGTTTGGTGTTGGTTAAATAAATAAATTGAACATTATACGCATTTATTAGTTTTATTCTTTATATTTTACTTAATGAAAATAGAACTTGTATAATTCCTTCCGCGAATTATATAACCAAATATAATCAACTCCTAGATTAATTGTATGGTATTATATTCCTTGCTGGGTATTATATTATAAGTATCAATAAAATAATTATACCCATTTAGTTGACTCATTTTTGTAATACAACACGTAATTAAACAAAAAGTACTTATGTAACGCTTATCGTAGTTTTAAGATTTTAATGAAGTTATCCGAGGTTTGTTAAAGCCTCTTTTCAACAATTTTTTTAGGTTATCTTCAAGATGAACAATCATAAATTTATATAACATTTTATAAACTTTCTATTTTCGTTCAGCGACGGGTCGTGTCAAAATAGTTGTCTAAATTGTATTACGTATAGTTTTTTCGTTAGTTGTCTAAGTTTGTATAGTTCATACTTTTAGTATATTTTATAAAATCTAACATTTAGAATCCTTTAATCGGTTTATAAACCTAAATTTATACTTTTAGTAAAACATTATAAAATAAAAGGTTTATGCACTTTCGATTGAATTTCCCAGTATTTATATTCGTTTTACATTATCGTTAAACTTACGTTTTTCCTTTAATCATTATATTTTGAAATCATCTAGTTTTTCAATATTTCAATTGACGCCGTCTTCTAGTTATAATATATATGTTGCAAGTATTCACGTTTCCATTTTTCCAACTCCCGCGTTTATCAGATATGACATATATTCACGTTATTATATCGAAACTCACAAACTAATAAATATTATATTTATATAACCCTTAACCGCCCTTTTGTTCCGATTTATAATTTATAAATCTCGTTAAAATTTTATATTCATAAAATTTTAATATATATTTATCGTTAATTCATCTTAACAAAATAATATATATAATATTTATTTAACCATTTTAAACCACCACTAGGTATTAAACTTTTATATTTATAAAAGTTTTCACTATATATTTATTGATCTTACAATGTATTTATTTACCGATTTGTGTTAACCCAAACGCGCCCTTATTGGTTTTCTGCAAACCCACAACCAAACGCACCCTACTAGTACCAAACCCAAACCAAACAGCCCCGTTTGGCTACCATAACACCAAACACCCCTAACTGCTATAAACCCCCTTAACTATTTATATCAAAACAAACACCCCTTAACTAATCAACCAAACGCCCCTTTGTTGGCTGTCGCACCCTACTCGCGTGACACAAACCAAACAGCCCCATTGCTGCCACTAAACCAAACACACCCTAATTTGTTAATAGACCCAACCCGACACGAACACCCCCTAGCTGCTAAACCCAAACAGCCCCCTACTCGGTATATATATACAAACCAAACGCACCCGGCTGTGAACCACAACAACCCGACACGAACAAACAACCCGACGCACCCTTCTTCGGGTCTACCCGAACCCACAACCCGGCTGTCCCCGTGGCTGTCCCGGCTTCGAGACCCAAACAAACACACCCTCGTCTTTACAACAGCCCAAGCGCGCCCTTGGTTGTTGTTTACGTCAAACCGAACGCACCCTTGGCTGTGAGACCACAACAAACGCACCCTTGTCTGACGAGAACACAAACCAAATGCTCATGTTGTTAAACCCGCAACCAAATGCATCCCTTGGTTGTTAAACCCAACGAAACAAACACCCTTGGCTGGTGGTTTTGACACGACACCCCACGCACCCTTGTGGGTCGTGGTGGCTGCCGAAACAAACCCATCCCCATAGCCGTTATAATCCCACACGAACACCCCCCCTCCTGGCTGTGTTCGCAGCCAACCAAACCCACCCCTCGCGTTGATATAAAAACCAAACGCATCCTTGTCTTCTATAAACGAAACCAAACGCGTCCCTTCGTTTCTATACTAGAACCAACGCACCCTAATTGGTTTATAAATAAAACCAAACGAACCCTTGTCGGGTCTGACCCGAACCCGGCGCACCCTTTGTGGTGTACAACAGTGGTGGCGGGGATGGTGGTGCGAGGTCGATGGGGTAACGATGGTGGAGGTGGTGCTGGCGTAGTGATGGTGGTGGTGTTGGTGTGCGGCTGTGGTGGGGTGGAGTGGTGGTGGTGCGGCGCGTGGAGGAGAGTGAAATACCGGGTTGGATAGATCGGCTCACGAGGAATATTTTTGGGGTTCACCGAAAAACTCCGCCGGAAAAGTTTTCCGGCGGCGGCGCCATGGTGGCCGGCGGCGGCAGGGTGGCCGGCGGTGGGGGAGGGTTCGCCGGAATCATTGGGAGAGAGAGAGAGATTTATAACATGTGTGTGTGTATATTTTAGGTGGAAATGAAAATTTTGAAATAAAAAAAGTGTATTTATATTAAAACTTAATTGAAATGTGACAAGTTGAAATAGTTGAGGGACCAAATGTGTAACATTTTTGGTATAGTTTTTATAAAAACGGTTCGGGACTCATTTGAGCGACCTAACGGACGATTCAACTCTCGAAACTTGCGCCATTGTTTTCCGAATCATTTTTCTGATAAAAATGAGTATTTACTTTGATAATGTTTATAAATATTTGAATAATTATTTAATAATATATCTGTAATTCTTTTGTGAACCGTGGTTCTCGTTCTGTTCGAAATAAAATTAGATTTCAACTCGAGTATTCGCGTTATCCACAACGCTTTTAATTAAAAATGATGACTAATTTATTTAATATTTTTATTAAATAAATACTGATAATTAAAAACAAATTTAATTGTTTTTGTGTGTCCGCGTTGTATATTGTTCGAAAAATGTTTGCGGTGCCGTTTTAGCCCTTTTTCTGGCTCGTTTCCACGGTCTCGGGCACAAAACTGAAAAGTGTCAGGATGTCGTGTCACATCGAATTATTGCTTTAGGTTCCGAGATTTTGAAAACGTGATTTAGATGGTCGTCCTTATAAGTCAAGCCAGACCTAAAAGTCAAAGAGGTAAAATAGTTATCTTAAAAATTCGAAAATTCTCGGATGTCACAAATGATGCTGAGAGCAAACGTGCTGAGGATCATGAACAAATTCAGCAGATCCTAGTCCGCCTAAGACTATAAGAAAGACAGTCAGACTCGCTATAACAATGTATCCCAGCTTGCGAAGAAACATCTAGGCAGAGAAACCAATAAGGACTTGTACTTTGCTTTCATGAAATAATAAATGAAATAACAATTCTGCCCTAAAAAGTTTATGAGTATATTTACCCAGCATAGAAGGAACCATATCATATTTAGAATCAGATGACAAGCAATGCAATGCGCCAATGAAATAACACTATCGAAATTCTGCTCAGTACAAAACAAGTATGCTCATTGCCCAACAAATGAAGAATACAATCATGTGCCCGGAAAACGGAAAACAGGGAAGCTATTTCCGATGAACCCTGGCCACACATCGTACTTCAGACGAGAAACAGTAATCCCTACTAAGACCAATTTCTTTCTTCCACTATTCGACATTTTGTCAGTCCTAAAATCCTTCTCATCTACCATCAATAAACACCTTTGCAATAAAAATGGAAATACTAAACGCATCTAGAGGTCTACCAGGTAATAGCCTCGAATCATACCAAGATGCGAGGTAGGACACATAGCAATATAGTATTATAACGAGAAGGATTAAACCATAAAATACATAACACGAAGCCCTATTTAATCAGATCTATAGCATTTTCGTTCATAATACAACAAAATGCAAAATATAGGAAATACAACAAAGATATAAAATGCTAAAACAACCGATACATCGCCGCGTGAGAAGAAGCACATCGGGTAGATCAACAAAATGAGCGATGTGATGATTATGATCATGACGGGAGTAAAAATCTTGATTGGAAACTCCATGGGGATTGGTAACCGATAGTTTCGAGGAAGAAGGAGGAAAACTTAATATGGTGGAGTGACGATAATTCGGGATAAGAGGTGAATAAAGTGAAAGTTGTGAGAGATAAGGAAAAGGGGGGCGGCGTAGTGGGCAGGAGTTGTGAGGAATACTGATTTAAAATATTTATGATGGACAAGTTATGTCTAGCAAGAGCGATTGTAACCAAACCCTAAACCTTCAACAAAAGTAATTATTCAAAATAACTTATATGATGAGATAATGATTTTACACGCCAACATATGAAGCGATATGTACCTAACAAAATAAACACATAAAGTGAACATAAACTTTCAGAGGACCACATGTGTGGTAGAAAGTAGCAAGGAAATAATAGACCACAAATTGACATATACTATAATATCATTCATTAGATACTTGGGGGATACGGCAATTTATGCATACTACGACCCTCTGTGCCAACTACGCTTACAATCATAAATAAATAACTAAAGAAAAAGGGGATGTCAATGTAAACCTAGGGTATACATAGCCTGATCAACTATGTATAAGTTAGGTCGACAAAGATATGCCCAATAGTATTCGATAACAAAAGTTTGGACACACACGTATTTTACTCATTAACCACATTAAAAACAATACTCAAAGAAACTATGAAAGTCTACTATTCATCAAGAATACATCATGAGAATTCAATCATACATAAGCGAAACAAAGTTAAAGATGAAACGTTTGATAATTATTTTTGGAAGATTCAATATAAGATTAAGTGAAACGCTCAGGAACAAAATGATAAAACAACCCACTAGCCTATCGGCAAAAGCTACTTCTTCCAGAAAACTTCCACGCCAATCGCCACAATAATGAGTGGTACGATAAGCCCTAGTATTACAACGAGGTACTGGTAATCTTCTTCCTGTGGAACACTCGCCAAATAACAACCGACCACCACAACAAACACAACCGCAATCAGGGAACGAAATACGACATTTTAATTTAAGAACGGATGAAAATTTGAGTGAGGAAACTTATTTTGTGTCTTGACAAATGCAAGAAATGGGCAAAGTATATATATGCATGTAAGGGAGGTAACGGCTCGCCACATTCTAGCCGTTGGAGCCCCACTTGCCACCTTTGTCCTTTTCTTAACCCATTCCACGAGTAAAACATTTGAATTTAAGACAAAGATTTCGACTTAAAAAGACTGCGACACCCTATGAAAATTTAAATCTTATTTCAAACCCTAAAGGAAAAATGAATCACCAAAAGAGTTTCGGACTATTAAAATAATTACTTTGGGGGAAAATTTACAAATTTATAACACTATCCCTAAATCACATTATTATTCTGTAGAGGGACAACAATCATGTTTACTCAATTATTTAATACGGAATTACCACGCAAACACTTTAAAATACTGTGTGGAGACAGTAGTCATAGTCGCTCAATTATCCCATTCAAGATACATCATGGCAAGGCAACAGTCACGAAAC
>BQNB010094562.1:3766-26086 GCA_026074375.1 Tanacetum coccineum
CTCTTTGTTTTAACATTGTAGATGAGGTTGTCTCTATGCCTTAGATTACAACTAACATGTAACATTTGATATGGAATCGACTATTCGACTAGTTGGAGGGTGGGTTTAAACTTTAAAGTGTCAATCGTTGGGCTAATTAGTGGGCTCGCTAATAGGCTAATTGTATTCATATAAGTTGTGTAGTTATGACAGTTTTAAATTTTAGATGTATCTATGGTTTTAATATTAATAATGTAACAAAATCAAATTCGTGGATTTATTATCTATGTTTTTATGATAATAACATAAGATCTTATACAACTTAACCAACACGAAACAATGCGGAATCGCTCAAGGATGGGTTTCGATCGCTGAGCTTTGTGGGCTAATAATAACCTGTTATGACCAAATGACGTGTGTCTCAATGAGACCCTATGTTGTGTAAAAAGCTTCCAAATCAAATTGTTTTGGTTCAAGTCCTTCTTAGGACATGTGAGATAAATTTATAGTGTAAACATTCTAATATAGTTAAAAGAGTAAACTGCAAAAATCATCCCTGGGTTTTGTAGTTTGTGGCACTAATCATCCCTAGCCGATACTATTGTCACTAATCATCCTTGAGTGGTGAAACGTTCAGCAAAAATCATCCCTAAAGGGATGATTTTTGCAAAACTTTTTGTTAAACTTTTTTCAAAAATCATCCCTAATAAGGATGATTTTTGCAGGACGTTTGGCCACTCAGTGATGATTAGTGCCAATAGTATCGGGTAGGGATGATTAGTGCCACAAACTACAAACCACAAGGATGGTTTTTGCAGTTTACTCTAAAATCAATAAAAAACCAAAAATATTAGTGTAGCTAGTAGCTTATTGATTTCAGCTTGTTGGATTAGTGTTTTTAGCTTTTTAGGTCTGTTATAAGTTGTTTATTATCTGGTTATTTAGATTTGAGCTTTGGATTGCATTTTCATAAGTCTAAATGGTTTCTAAGATAGTTAAAGGGGTGTTTGGCACAACAGTACTAACTGCAAGTTAGTACTGTTTGTGGCCTCTTGGTTTTTGGTAATTGTTTTCACCCTTTTATTAAGTTAGAATAATTAGGATTTTGAGTTAGATTAGTTTTAAATTGAAGTTTTCATAATTTAGATGGTAATGAAGTATTTGTCATCATTTGGTTAGAATTTGAGTGCATTCTAGCTCAATTCTGTTTTAGGTAGAAACTTAGCTTGCTTTGCTCTTGTCTTAGTTGATAAAAAGTGTTAAAAAGTCTCATTAGGGTTCATTAGGTCTGCACTAATAAATTTAGAGTTGTGGTTCTTATGCTTGTCACTGCATCAGATAGGGTAAACACTCAAACTGCTATTATCTAGCTTGATTTTTAGTAGGATAAAATAGGTTTAAGCTTTTGATTTTCAGCATTTAAGTAGCTTTTATCTCATATACCGGTTATACCACATTCAGGGACGCACATTGTTGGCAATTTATTGAGGCATACATGTCGGCGTTCATTGTTCACGAGCTTAGGAAAATGTTATGTTTTTATGATGTTTGCATGTTGCTTAATCATACACTTGGAACTTCTTGCGGTCCTACAATTGTTTACATATCTCACTATGGAATGACACCAACTTTATGTTGACATTTTAAGCGTGTTTTTCTCAGGTCAATAGGCACGAGGTGCTAGATACGTTGGAGTCACTCTTTGGAGTGAGTCCAGTACTAAAGGATTTGGGTCGTAATACACATTTTGGGAAATATTTGTTATCTCACATCTACACCAAAATCTTTACTTATTATTGTCCACAGAGCAATTTGAACGCCATGAGCTATGTACCTATGAACATGTATTTTGTTTAAATCCAATGTATCTCTTTAAAATCGACATGTTTAGTAGCGTTTCTTATCTTGTTTTTATTGATCTATGAGTAAACCTTGGCATTCAATATTCCGCTGCAAACTCCAGATTTGTGGTGTAACCATTTAATACCTTCTTTCTATTAGTTAGTGGCACCAAAATATGACACTATTTTTTTATTGCAGCCCAGTATCCACAGGTATATATGCTACACTCATAAACATAACTCTCACACACCTCCAACACATCCTCCTCTTTTTTTTTTTTCATTCTCATTTGCAGCACTATCAAATTGGTCTCTCCTATTATCCAATTCGATCGCCCTCCCCCCCCCCCCCCCCCCCTCCCCAAACATCACAATATATATCCCCCCAAAACATCTCATTTATAGTTCTTAATTTTTCCTTATCAGCTAGATTTTTTCAAAAAAAAGAGAAATGAAAATAATAAACACCCGAAAACGCGAGACGCGATTTTATTGGCAGTCTTGCGTTTTCGCGTTCGCATTTTCCGCGGGACCATCTCGACTGGGGGAATCACGGTGCCAGACGCAAAACCGAGTCGGGGTGTGGTTCCTTGCGCCGTGAGGTCGGCGTTTTCGGCTCCTCTTGACTAGATCACAGCCACTAACAATCTCTCAAACCCATCCCCAACCCCAAAACTATCACAATCCACGATTTCACAGAAAACAAAAAATAAAAAATTAAATATAACATATCATTATATAAATATTCGGATTTATTATTCTTCAATAAGACATAAAACATACTAATAACACCATCAATAAATCACCTTTAACATCCACCCCCCAAAAACATACCCATTTAACCAATAAAAATTACCAAACTATTATCTAATTATCAACCCCCCTATGGTTGTGTCATCTCAAAAAACCCCCCTACAAAAACATATATAACAAATCAACAACCCCCACCCCCCATCATCCCCCAAAATACCCATAGCCACCCAATAGTTCGGAAGCATATTTGTCACCCGATATTATAATCATTCACCTAAACTTGCTCTCGCTCTCTTTATTCTTAAAAAATCGAAAGTAGCATCTTTATCTAATGAAAGTTTTTAAATTAGATGTAATTCACATTCAACGAATAAAATTGTTGAACTACCCATAAAAGGTACCGAGTTTAAAGGCGCTAGTTACCATCTCCCTTAAAAAAATATTTTTAAAGCCAAAGTAGAGTCGGAGCGAGTTGTGCAATGGGGAAACCTCAATACCACAACACGCCAGGTGTCCGTTATTTGTAATGTATAATATTTTTGGGCAATTGGTACTATTTAGGCGACATTCCTATGGCGATGGTATTTTGATCATTTTACATTTGTAAAAGGACTAACAAAAATTTACATTCGTGTATGGCGGGTGGGTGGACGACATGTACTTCAAGTAACACAACTAGGGGCAAAAAATAATTACTTATATATTTTGTACCTTTAAAACCCACCCCACAACAACACACACCTAAACACCACACCCACACACAACAAAACCCCACTCAACCACCCCCCCCACACAAATACTCCATAAACAATAAAATCAACACCACCAACAAAAAACCCCACTCCAAAATCAAAAAATACCACCAACACATCCCAACCCCCCAATATACAAATAATTCTCCCCCATATATTACTCTCTTACCTAAACTTACATCAACACAAACACTAAAAACCCACAATAAATAAAAACCATCAAAAAACAATAACTACCAAACATAATAAAAACCTCCTAATGTGTGTGTGTAATTACACTAATTAACCATATTTCAAATCATTAACCCTCCCCCTAACTAACCCATGTTAGTGACTTGAATCCAAGAACATAAACTGATGCCTATTTTTTTTACTAATTTATAAGATATGTGTTTGTTAAATTTTGTAAATTTTGATTTTCTAAGTTTATGAGTTTCATTGTATTTGGACACCAGTGTAAGTGTAGTATGTTCACTCTTGTTTTTTTAGTTATACACTTAAATTATGAGTATTTGGTTTACTATGTTCAGAACCTCTGTTATTGAACCTGATTGTTGTTTATATTGTTCCAAGATTATGTATGTAAAGTCATCATTAAGAGTAAATTGAATTATTTCTGGTTTATTAAGCAAAAGTTAGATGTGAAGCGTCGTATTTTGTTTCGGAGTACATGTTTTGGACCTTGGTTGGATTTAATGTTTTTTTACCATGAACCACTACTAATAGATTATATGCTACGAAGACAACATAAAGTTGATGATCAACATCATGATATGCCCTTGATTTATTATATGGAAGGTCATAAACTACATTTTGGTCCTCGAGAGTTTTCTCTTATCACCGGTTTACGTTTTGGAACTGTAAGTTTTGACTTACATAGTTCTGGAGAGCTAAAGTTTCAGAATAGGGTATTCCCTAATAAGATAGGTTTTGGTATTACAAACTTAGATATTATTGTTGTTATTGAGGACGAGGAGATTTTTGGCAAGCTATCCGATGATGATGCAATACGTCTTTGCATTTTGTTAGCTTTGGAGGTAATATTTATAGGACGTTTGTTGACATTCAATGTGGATGATACATTGTTCAGTTTGGTTGAAAATATTGAAGCATGGAATTCATTTCCTTAGGGTGAGCATTTGTGGTGTCATTTGTACGATGAAATTAAGAATTTAAAAGAAAGGCATGGTGACGAACACTATTACGGGTCGTTTAAAGATCGCAACTATGTTCCCACATATACGTTGCGTGGTTTTGTGTTTGCTTTCCAGGTTAGAAATTTATTTTAAATTGATTCAATTTAATTTATGTTGACTTACATTTGATATTATATTTAGATTTGGATTCTAGAGACATTTGAAAGATGTGAAAGTTGGTGGATTAAAGACCCAAAAATAATACCAAGAGCATTCGGTTGGTCGAAGAAGTTGTTATTTACAAGATCATATTATCCTTACCTTTTTTCAAAGGTTTATGCTAAATTCTCAAAATTTTATTATTAGTAGTTTATTACATATTTTTTATTACAACTCATAAATTATTTCTATAATATCTTTAGGAATCATGATTGACGTTAGATCTCCGACCTACTATAGTTGAGTACCAATCTTCATGGTGGATAGATAATAACTTATATTTTCACGAATTCGTTCCTAGGACTCCTCCTATCAAAGAACATCATGGTCTTTTTGAAACATATCTTTCAAAGTTGGAGAAAGCACATAAACGTAGGAAAACATGTTTCATGGTTTCATCAATTGGAGGAACAACTGATAAAATTGTCAGGAAAAAATGGCTTATCGATCATGTGATTATGGAGTTAAATTTGCGTCTTTTCAAATTGGAAATTATTATTCAGGTTATGTTTTATTCCGAGTATATATAATATAATACTTTTTTTTATTTAAGTATAGATATTAATTTTCAGGTCCTTGCACATGAAAGAAGTGACAGACAGGCTAAGCTGAAGTTTACTGATGAATTCTCAAGTATGACATCTGACTTATGCGATTCACTCAATAGAATGTTTACTGATATGATCGAGCCAACTGATCCCGATAAAGATGTTACTTAGGTAATGTTGTTAAATGTCAATATCAAGTTATTGTTTAGGATCACTTACCTTGATTTATTATATTTCTGCATTATAGGATTATCTTCGAGAAGAAGAATTGAGATTGTGTTTGGAAGGTGAAGAAAAAATGCGTTGTGAACATCAAAAATTAATTGTCGAGGAGAATAGGAATAGGCTGGATGAGGCAAAAAGGTTGAGGTTGGAAGAAGAGAATATGTTGCAGTTGGAGCAACAAAAGAAAAATAAACGAAAGGAGTTTATGAATTCAAATCATTGTAAAAATTTATTGTCTAAGTTAGCACCTGCAAAGAGGATTCAACTTTGTTCATCTTCAGAAAAGATACAACCCAAAGTTAGTTGGGTTAAGATCAAAAAATACTGTCAATAAGTTTATGATCCATGCACCGCCGAATTTCTAAAAACGGTTAAACCATGAGTTGAGGTATCAAACGTTTGCTACGAATATACAAATCAATATTAGATGCTACAATGTGATTTAACTAACAACCTTAATATGTATTTTTAGGATACTTCGCGAGTATTATAGTCTATGGGCACAGTTTGGTTGAGTGATGATATTGAACGTTTCTCGGGCAATCAGGGCATATTAAATGTAACTTTCCATGGAACGATGATTATATTGTAGATAGGAATTTCTGGCTTAAGTTGGTTTGGTTAGACCCTGCAAGGAAAGGTTGGCTAACTGAAGAGGTAAGTATATATTAAACAATTATAAATACAATTTGTAATCGTAAAGTTGTTGTTTTCACTTTATTTAGCCATTCATTTGTATCTTTAAATGAACAACACATAGACTTGTGGGTGGACTCTATGTGGCATGTCAGACCCGAGAATTCTAATTGGGTTATGGTTAGTTGCTACTTTGTTCAGCTCCTATTGAAAAAGGCATGCCCTTATTTTATACTAATAGAGAGAGGTATACCACTATATGAAGCGAGGTTGATCAGGTAAACATCTACCCTAAATAAAGTATCTTTGTGTTTTTTTCAATCTTTTTAAATTCATTTTCATAAACCAACTAAAACATATAATAATGCACGATTAAACATAAACACCTACCTTTAGAAGATGATGATAAACTAAAGCATTATGTAGGTATTTATTCTAATTAATGAAACGGGCGAACATTGGTGTCTTGCCCAGTTTCATATTATGTCTGGAGAGGTGACATTTTATGATACCGGGCACACATATGACTATGACTATCGCGATTGGTATATTTAGATTAGGCATTGTTTTCAGGTAAGTCACAAACCTTTTAAACATTTAAACAAAAATATGTTTATATGTCTACTTAAGGTTACAGAAAATTTAATAACAGAGTATAAAGTGTTTAGGAGAAAACATATTATATGCTTATGTGGAACCAATCTAGTTTAATCTTTCACTGTTATAATCAATATGAATGCCTGTTGAGTAAACTTTACCGAAGTATACAAGTAAACCAAACACATGTTGCATAAAGTTTGAGGGTACGTATACAAAGTTACTAATAATCACAACAAAATTAAGGTTAGTATGCAAGAAATTACTGTAATAAAGGCCAAGTATTTGATTGTGTACATGTTTTGTATGTTGTGCTAAAACTCCATGGTTGCCTAACTGTTTACTCTAGTTACAGTGACTGGAAGTAAAGGTTAGATGAAGGTTAAAATGTTCTCTGTTTTGTATCTATCCTTATCATAGATATTTGGTTTTGTTGTCCGAGATAGTATGTTATTTGTTGTTTTTCATTTGTATTAAGAATTTGGGTTTGTCCAATTCTTCTTTGTTAAGTTGTAATTCTCTGATTGGTAATAGATGTCATTTGTATGTTAAGTTTGTCCATTAATTTGATGTATTAATGCCATCCTTTTTAACCATATTTTCCTTAATCCTTTTACTTGTTTCTGAACAAATCCTTATCGTCTTTAAAACATAGATGACAAAGCTTGAAAATTGAAAATGCTTACATAATGTACCTATAATTTATGCAGGAAAATTGTTGCAGCTCATGCAACTATTAGATTTCAAAATCAACATCAAGTTAATTATCCACATAAACATCATAGATTAGTTATTGTTATATAACCCACTACTTATAAACTACACAAAAGATTAACAAAAGTTTCAGAAACATCAGGTCAACAGATATGAACAAAAGCTTTACTAAATCCAGCTAAACCAACACATGCTAATGCTAAACCATCTTCCTTTTGCCTTTACTTGTACCTTCTTAACTTGCAGCAACATGTCGGTTGGCATTTTTTGTACCAAAATTGTTTTGCACATTTTTTTGCCAAGTTCTTAACGATACAAGCCCCAAGATACAATTCCTCACTGGAGGTGGTCTTTTAGCATCAACAGCATCAGGAACTAAGGCTACCTTTAATTCAATATTACTTTCTACAGGTTTACCTCTAACAACACCTTTTGAACATGAACCTTTTTTTCGAACATGACCCTTTTTTAGAGACTAAAAGTTTGTTTCCTTTAGAATTAACTGATGTTCTCCCAGGTTTACCTATAAAAACATTCTCTTGATCATCTGAACTAGAATCATCAAAAACTTTAAATCCTTGAAAGGTTTAGTTTTTGTAGATTTGGAGCATTAAACCTTTTGGGAAGTTGAACCTTTTCTTCCTTTAACATTAACAGATTTTGAGGTATTTTTTGTAACATCTTTTCCAGGTTCCCAAGTATCATCAGAATTCATCACACCTTTTGAACATGAACCTTTTTTTTAACATGACCTTTTTTGGAGACTTAATGTTTGTTTCCTTTATAATAAATTGGTGTTCTCCCAGGTTTACCTCTAAAAATATTCCCTTGATCATCTGAACTAGAAACATCAAAATACTTTAAATCCTTGAAAGGTTTAGTTTTTGTAGATTTGGAGCATGAAACTTTTTGGGAAGTTGAACCTTTTCTTCCTTTAACACTAACAGATTTTGAGGTATTTTTTGTAACATATTTTCTAGGTTCCCAAGTATCATCAGAATTCATGCTGTAAGGACTATCATAATCTGAGTCCAATATTATGACATCTTCACTTAGCATTTAGTTTATAAGTAAAATTGTGCTTTAATATCCATACAAACACCCCTTTAACATTCAATATAATGTTGAACAAAACAAACATAGATGTGTTTGGTATGCTAAACTAATTCAATTAATTATAAATCATTTTTAACTTGCTATAACTATACTATAAAGGGAATTGGGGTTCATTCATAAAGGGTTACCTGGTAAGCAACTTTCTTTCAATTCATATAATAAATTATAACTGGAAAGGGGTGTTTGGATGAATAAAGTGTCCTTCCCTAAAGTTAATGTTATTCATAGTTTTAGAAATACTAAAATCAACTAACCTGTTATCCTCTATTTTTTTCGTACTCTCTTGTCAATAAATCGTCAAGTATCTCATCACTAACATCATTGTTCACTAGCCAGTCTGCCATTGATCTTTGATAATTTGATCTAGGTTTGTTTGTGGTTGTAGGTAGGTAATACTGAAAGAGTAAAGTAAATATTGTCATTAGGACTTGTAAAAAACTAATACATTCACTCAAACGAAATAACCCAAAAGTTTGGACTTTTCTAATACAACCCAATAGTTTGGTCTTTTCTAAATTAGTCCACATAAGGCCCATTACCCGGTAAGCATAGTTTACAAGGTAGGGTTATTTTATTGTCTACTAAATTTCATTTACTCAAATTATTTATTAATGGTGTATACTGAAACGACGGCTTACATTCCCACCCATTGATGGTAGGCTGCATGTTTTTACATTAAAAAATATCCTTTATATACCCCCTATTAGTACATTGACTTCATCAAACCCTCTAGAATTAGTCTTTATGCTTCTATTATGAATGCTTTAGGGATATAGTGATGCGATTGTCCTCCCTAAAGAGATTTGTTATTGTTTATGCTTGTAGTTGTTATCAAGTTTTAGTTATTTGTTTCCTTTCATTGTTTTGTGTTTTAAAATTGCAAATGACAGTTCAAATTTGTTCATTTGTATTACAGTTGACTACACTATGACACAAACCACTTCTATGAAGATTGACAATAATGCAGATGTCGCGTTCACAGGTTTGCTTACTTTACTCCTGCTATATGAATACTAGCTTTGTCAATGTGTTTTTTATGCACACACTACTTTGATGTTAATAACATTAGTGGACAAAGGATGAGTCCTTTAAGAAAAATAAGTACTTAAGTTCATAGAGTTCGTACGAAAGCCTTAACAAATCCAAGTTATAAGTAGAAAAATACATATTGATTGACTAGTTAGTCTAAGAAGTTGGATGGAGTAGACCACTGTGACAAATAGTTTAAGTTGGGATCACTAGATTGGGGATGTAAGAATTCCTGCTGTGTCTGATAGATAGGATCCATATTATTTGTTTATTGTTGTGGCTCATGTATCATTTGCACATTAAAACCTTGATTTGGCTGTTGATGTTCCTGGTGAGCTTGAGATTCGTTGTAAATAGATGGGACATGGGTTGACTTCATCCTTTTTGAACCATTTGTCTGAAAATAACAACATATTAAGTTTTCTAAAATTTGTTTGTACGTACAAAGTTAGTGTAACAATGTAATACTTACTTGTTTTTTAGGCAATGGTACATTACAACTCGTTCGATTGTGTCCCTGCGCACCACATCTTCCACACTTATTATTTATCCGTCCCTCACCCCATGATGGGATGCGGTCTTTCTTTTTTGGTCTACCAGGGAGGTTCTTACCCAGTATTGGTGGCAAAATAAGTGGTAAATCATGCGGAGTATGCCAACTCGATACATCTTGTAAAGGATAAATTATCCCTGTGTATGTACCTTTAATATTTCTATTTAAAAACCAAGGTTTTGCCAACTGATCAACACTATGCAAATCTGCAAATCTGGCCATTGCACAAACGTGGCCACTTGGTAAACCCGATAGTTGCCATTTTTGACAAGTACACTCACCTTTCTCCAAATAAACAACATGTATTTTTTTTGCTCTCGTATCTCATAAACTTTTCTTTTATCAACCCCCTTAACCGTCCAATTAATGCTCTTTGACATTCTACGCTTTACCTTTGCAGATGCCCATTGTGTAAGTTCATCATCCAGTGCATCTAACAAAAAAAATATACGAACGATTCATGTTATGTATGATACAAAAAAGTAAAATTTAAAACTAAAGTTTAAATAATACTAATTCATAGCTTGATGTTTAGCTCGACGTTCATAATACCACTTTTATAGAAGATCTCTAAACCAATCCATTAGCTGCGTGATTGGTAATTTTCGCACGTCCTTTGTTAACGCATTTATTGATTCAACACTTTTTGATGTCATGTAGTTGTATCTTGTTGTAGGGTACAGTGCCCTAGTTCATTTGCTAAACCCGGCTTCAACTAGTTTTCCGTGAGAATCATGTCTTACTGTCTAAATTAAAGAAATTAAATTTTCAAATTCAGGAATCGAATAGGCTTTGCATGTCTTCCAGTATAAACCATTTAGCTTATTACTTTGCATATTGCAATTCATCATCAAATGAAGACAACAATATCCATGAAAAGAGTTTGGAAACACATTCTTGCATGCATGTGTAATCGCATAATGCCTATCAGATATAATTGTCAAATTTAGTACTTCCTCGATGCAATCTTTCAACTTGCTCAAGAACCAAGTCCACGACTCATTAGTCTCACTTTGGGCTACACCAGTCGCAATAGGTATGATTTGGTTATTACCATCCATTCCAACAATAACAATGTTTATGCCGAGGTAAGTCCCTTTAAGATGTGCAGCATCAATAATGATCAATGACCGCATATAACATAAGAAACTCTTTATCTAATAACAAATTTTTTTATAAAGTTAGTTTTAAATAAATACCTAATGTCAAACTTGTAAGTATTTGCATTTCTGTATAAGAATCGGCTTAAATGCTCTGTTTTAGGTTTAATGATTTGTAATTTTATTAAGTGTATGTGCATTTAGTTTTTGCTATATCAATATGGAGTTTAGTATATTTTATGTTTCATTTTGTTTGCAATCATTGTAAATGCATGTATTAAGGATGTGGAAGACCTTAAAGTGAGAATAAAAAATCTTAAAGAAATATTTTCATATTTAAGAAATAGGAAGCTGAAACAAAAAGGTAGCAAATTCAGGTTATACCAATCTTCATAGTGTTTGTTTGTAAAATGTAATTAATTAAGGTTTTTCAACATCATGGGCCATGACTAGACTTTATCATCAGGATTGCACAAACCTTTTGAAAACTAGCGACTAGATATGCTTTTAGCATTGTGTATGTATATGTAATCGTATAGTTAGTCATAACTATTATGCGGACTAACAACCCTTTTCTATATGTATGCAGAAGTGATACTTGGAGCTGATGATGAAACATCTTCAAATGATGACACATCTTCAAATGATGAAATTTCTTCAAGTGAAGATTTAATCAACTATCATTCAGCTGACGATGTTGAATGGCAATTAACTTAAATACTCAGGAAGAACCGCCAAAACCACATTATGCCCCTATCAAGACTGAGGTAGAAGAACCATTGCCACTTGATATTGTGTACCCGCATTCATATGTTGCTTCAAGTATTATGGGTACCAATAGAACTGGTAAAGCTCATTATGGGCTTAGATCATTAGGACCCCTAAAGGAAGAGATGGTTCACGTTAAGAAACCGTATAACATGGTGAAATTAACCAATATTGTTCTTGGCTTAAAAGCATCCAACTCAGGATTTGTATGTTCTGGTTCTGCACCAAACAGAATATCTTAATTATCATTTTAAACATGTTTGTGTTGTTTTGACTGTAATAACTATTTTTAGTTGTTTGGATTGTATGTTCCAGTAATGTGTCAAGTAAAATTTCAGATTCTATGCACTTTCACTTGAAATGTTGGTTTTTGTTTTTCATTTCCTACTTAAATTAGGTTAAAACTTTTAGATTTGTTTTAGTATTGATTTTGACTCATTCACCACAATTATAAATATGTATGAAAATCATAATTGTTGTGTCAATTTTTATGATTCACACCATAATGATTTGTTAGTATAAATGTGTTGTATGAAAAAATGTTTTTAACTTGTTATGAGGTGAAATTTAGTATAATAGTTTAACCACAGGGACCAATTTTGTAATTCATTTTAAAAACATCATTTTCTTTGTGGAGGACCACAGAATAAGGAAACAACATAATCCACTTTGGGACCATTACTAAAGAACAAAGAGATCTCACTTCCAACTATCACTTATTGATGAAACAGAATAAAAAAATGTCATTTTTGGAGTACTGCGATCGGATCTAGGTATGTGGGTTTGAGCCCTAACTTTAATTGACATATTTGTTTTTACTCTTATTATATATTAATTTTTAATAATTTAATTATAAAATATTGAATATTCAATGATTATAAATTAGGGCTTTGTTGTTATTATGAATTTTGTATCATGGTTTGATCTGAATATATATATTTCATGTTTAATTCAGACTAGTTCCCTACTGATGATGAGATGTTTCTGGAAATAGATGAAGTTGCCTTTAAAATTCATACCAAAGGATATTTTGAATATGGTCCTCTTAGGTATGTAAACGGATCTGTTCATTGTGTTTCTTCATTCACCCGTGATAAAGAAGTATTTCAACAATTCCTTAATCATATTATATCTGTGATAGATGAACCTAAATAGGCATTATTCTACTATAAACCAAAAAGATCACTTGTAAAGGGTTTGAAGTTATTGCACACTGATAATGATGTTCATTCATTGATTGATGTTGCTGTAAAGAATAGTTCTATAAAACTTGTATGTTGCTCATAAGAAACAAAACTTGGGGAAATATTATTATAAAAACATGAAATGGGAAGAAGACGACGTTGGCTTGATGTGATCTAGTTCAACTCCTTTTTCCACAAGAGTTAAAACAAAGAGAGCTATGGTGATTCATGATGAGGGTGATGATAGAAAGAAATATTTTGTTACAAGAGGTCGTAAGGGTAAAGAAAAAGTAATCGAGGATGCGGGTATATGTAGCAAAGGAAATAAGGCTGATGTAACCATATATAAGAGAGTTATGGTTAATGGGAAAGTTAAAATGATTGAAGACGTAGGTGCTGTAAAGATGGGAAAGGAAAGAGGTGTAGTCATTGAAGACGGTGGTTTTATTAATGATGGAGGGAAGGAGACCGTGGTTACTAAAAGGACCATTGGAAGCAGAAAAATGGAAGGAAAAAATGTAAAGGTGTGTCGGCTAACTTGGTATTTTAATCAAACATAACGTACATTCGTAGGTATTAACTGGTTATTGTATCTTCAATTAAATTGCAGGTGGAGTCTGAATGATGGAGTTGCTTGTTTATCCACTTCTATTATTTGGTTGATCAACAAAATATTTGGTAATATCTATGTCAGTGTTTATGGTTTGAAATTAAGTACTTTTATGTTTATGTCAGTTTATGTGCATCTAAAGACTAGTATGATGCAAAATCTATGTGCACCTGGATGCTTTATGGTATGCTTGTTGATGTTTTGCTAGTGTTAAGGTAGGAACCTTAAACATTTATATTGTATAATATTATTTTATAGTCATTATGCTTGGCATTTTGTGTTGCTGTAAGTATATGTTAAATAAGTCTGAATATGGGTACCAGACTTACAGACATACATAACATATGCTATATTAGATAAACATAAATTTAATAAAAAATGGTATTATATTCTTAACGCAGCACCAAATGCGATGAATAACATCTTAAAACGTCCTTCATGGTCGGTGTCGATGTGTGTAACAGTATTCTCATTAGCCAGCTTTAAGTTATAGCAATAATAAGGTAGTTGAGCAAATGAGGAGATTGGGTCTCCTTGATTTGACTTCAATGCTAACTATTTCCCCTTCCAAGCTCTTTTGTATGAAACGCCAATATTGAACTCTATATTCAGATCATTGATAATATCCTTTGGTCTATTTACCCTTGTAACATCCTTGAATTTTGGAATTATCAATTGACACAACATTTTTGTTGTTGCGTTATGATGATTTGGATAGAATTATGTTTTAGGATAAGTATGATTGTCGTTAATGTAAGTAACTCTAACCCCATTCTTCTTCTTAATCCTACGAGTGAATATGTACCAATAACAATCTAGGTGGACACATTCTACCGCGTACCTTTCTGGACAAGATCTAACAACCTTATATCCATAGCCTTCGGTTATACATTTTAATCCTATCTCATACATACAGGCTTCCTTATCAGCAATTTTTTTTTGCAGAAAACTTAACACCATGGTGACTGGTAGTTATACTTTTAAGATCAAGAATAGGTGCATGAGGGGTGGGTGGCAAATAGTTTAGTGAGTTTTTCATCCATTCATGAGTAACTGGTTTATGAAACAAAGCGATATTCAGATCAATATCTAAGGGTTTAGAAGGAGTTACATCAACTGTTTTTCAGTGAATTTTATGAAAACACTCATAACTACATCACCTGATTCTAAAACTGCCTTCTAGAAAAATCTACATCATCTTCGTCGATTATGTTGAATGAGTATGAACCAATGTTGTAAGATAACAAAAGTTATTTGTTATCCTCAACATTAAACTTTTTGCGTACATAATGCACAATTTTTTTTGACTTATATTCTTTGGGAGTAATACACCACATTTGATTTCTTCATAAACCAAAATAACCTTGAATTTTAGAGAAGAATGAGAGCTCATTGAGTTGAGCTTTACATGTAATGACTATACCCAATGATCAAATGAAATACATACACATACTTTAGCCATTAATACCCACGCCTACTAGTCGCCCTATCTCCTAAAGTACAAGTTGCCCGGGAATTTTAATTTTACTCAAAAACACATACAAGTATTAAGAAACCAAATTATGCTTTTATAAGTACAAATATTAATTGTAATATTTTAACTATTAATTGTAATATTAATTGTTACAAGGGTTAAATAAGCCAATCAAACTAAAAAAAACTTAAACGTTTTGCAATATGTCAAAATAAACCTTGAACGTTTTGCAACACTTATGCTGTTAGATTGGACATTGTGAATCTTCCAACATTGAACATATATACATGTTTGTGAGAATATCAAATAAAACCTTGAACGTTTTGCAAGTAACAGAATGTCACTTATGCTGTTAGATTGGACATTGTGAATCTTCCAACATTGAACAAATATGCCAGGGGATTGATTGGTTCCAAAATGCTAACATAACATAATAGTTTAAACATACATTCAAATACATACATGTTGTTCAAAGTTAAACTACCATGAAATTCAACAAGTCTGAAACAAGGAAAACATAATTAAGAAATTTAAACAAAGATATATTGATAGCATCCACCACATCCATAAGACACTTAACGAACCAGAGTTTCAGCAACCTTAGCCTGCACAAAACAACATCGTTCAAATATTAGGGTTCATGAAAACAATACATTGCAGAATGAAAAACAAATTCTACATAAACTTACCAGCTTACAAAAACTATGCCAAGAACATATGATACAGTTCACAATCAGGGTAAGGTAGAATAATTAGAGATTCTTTGTACTGTCCAATGAAGAAAGAACCAGCAACTCTTTGGATACCGAGGTTCTAAAGTGTTTGTGTAGATATATTGAAAACTTGTACAAAATTAGCAAGTTGGTGGGGGCCTGGTACTTCAACTATTGGTAACGATATTTCATCGCTAGTAAAACCAAGTAACTTAACATAATTAGGGGTAAGAATGGCGAAAAGTAAGGTAAACGATGTTAAAGATATAACATCAACCAATACATACCAACCACAAAAAAGATAGCAATCAGTTTTATCTGTGCTTCCAGATAATATCAGAGAGTTTTCAAGACTTGAAAGACACATTGGGACTGTTAAGCCATCTCTAAAAACAGCATATGTGTCGTGTACTTGGAACGAGTGACCAATCAAATCAAATGAAACAAGTAAGTGTTTTTTGAATACAACATGACCATCATCACTAACAAACCTTTCATGACCAGCCCAAAAGATTAACCGACCTACAACCACTTACGATGAGCGTTTGAATCTGATAGATTCCCTAGGTAAACTGTCATTATCTAGTTTCTTCCAGTCCATACTGCTCAAAGTAAAGACGGACACATACCAACTTCCATGTCCGCCACAAGGGTATGAAACCTTTATAATGGTTGGGTCTAAAGTGTCTGGACAGACACCAAAACCTAAAAGGATTTTATCACTCTTGGGTTGACTATTGAAGGCAGGGACTAGAATATTACTCCCTCTGTCTCATATTAAGTGTCCGGTTTGACTTTTTGGAGTCTTTGTTTTTCAACTTTGACCTTAACTAACTTTTTTGTGTTATATAATACTTGATGCAAAATATATGAATGAATTAAGTTTTAAATTTATTTTTTATTGGTATAATTTTTATCAAGTGTTATATAATATAAACAATAATATTTATAGTCAAAGTTGAAGAAAATGACTACAAAAAGTTATACTGGACACTTAATATGGGACAGAGGTAGGAATAGATCTTTTTATAGATGGGTTTCATAGACTACAACATATACTAGGGATACCATATGAAAAACACCATATCCCGTGACAAGTGCCAACTGACAACAAATTTGAGTCATTGACAACTGTTACTAGTGGGGAGTATGTTAGATTATGATCAAGGGATAACATGTAACTAGGAAGAGCCTGATTATACCTTAAGATCATACAACAATCGTTACTGCTATGAAAACCGTATGTTTTCTGAAAGTTGATCAAGTCTATGCAAGACTTCTATTCTTTGGAAACAATACGAAACTGAAGTATAGACTTTTCGAGAAGTCTTTTCATGATATAGATTTGTATATCAAAGGGTATGTTGTCTGACATTTTTTTAATCTCTAATGATTATTTAGCTAAAGGATGAAGTTGGGTAAAGTTTGTAAGTGTTTAATGTGGTGGGTGTTGGTGGAAAAGAAGATATATCTTGACCATTAATGAGAATCAATCTACTTAATTAAACAACTATATTAGGATGTACCTTAGTGTACTCGATATGAATCTACTAAAAATATATCATATAAATTAAATAATGAAAAAATTAATTTTGTATGTACCTTAAACAAAATGATGAAGTTCATTCAACTAGAATCTTGTGGTTCCGAAAAAATTCCAGCATCCTTTCACGATAGGCTAACGCTGTTTCAAGAGGGTCGTTATCGACTGCCACCAGTAGGTTACGACACAATCTAAAAATAAATATACAGACCTATATCCCACAGTCGCCATATAACGATGCTTGAAATGGAACAGAGGCATAATTGTATGTGATCTTATAGTCGTCAGCTGATATGCCCTTGCTATCAAATATACCATGCATGAGTAGATAAAGAGTTAGTTTCTCTAGCAACACCTTCTTCATTCGTCTCCACCAATGCCTTTTACTTCCACCAGCCCAACTAAGTGAATCATAAAATGTAACAACTCCAGTACGTATTTCAAGCTGAGCAAGACACCAATGTTCTTTCGGTTCATTAACCAGAAAATACACCTGATTTATAATTAAGGAACAATTAATAACAAATTAACAAACACTTTAATTTGACATAATAAAAAGTTTGGGCAAAACAAACCTTCTCAACGGCTATCCAGGGCAGGGGATACATATGGCCGTTTGAAAAATAATCTGGCATCATCCCAATGAAAAGTTAAGTTTAATCGTTTTCAAGTTCAACAAGTTCAAATCAAGTTTCATACGTTCCAAAACATGATTCAAGTTTAATTGTTCTCAAACATATTAATTACTTTAAAGTTATTTTCATGACAAACGACACTCATGCTTTCCACCCCCAAAAATTTAAAAAAAACATGTAAAAAGGGAATGTGAGAAACTCGCCTTACTAAGTTAGAACGATAATAGGACTTCTCGGCAAACCACACTAAGTAGGCAACCCAACGAATACGCAACCTTCTACTAACAACACTAAGGCAAAGTAATTTACCTAATTAGATCCCTATACGATTGCTCAGGAAAATATTAGGTTCATTTGTTATGCTTGTATTCACATTTGTTTCCAAAGTTCACTTTACACCCCCCAAAGCAATTACAATAATTTGACCCAAATTTCTGGCCACTTTATAGTTTTCATTTGACCAAGTTACCAAATTTTTTAGTTAAGATACTCTCCAGGTAAAATTCCATGTTTTAGGTGTGTCCATGAATTTTCCCAAAATTTATTAAGGACTTATACTCGACCATTTATACCCGACTCCAAAAACGGCCAAATCTAGACATACCAAAGTGTTTTAGTGATCAGAGGGTCTAAATCAAGGTTATATGAGTTAGCCCAATGGGAGACTCTAAATAACCCATACAAGTGTCTCCCATATCAATTTCAACGATAGATTCGTTGTGGTTTATGATTTATGATCAATTTAGTACACGGGTTGAAAAGAGATTTTCGGGCAGTTTTGACACTTTACACCATTTTGAAACTTTGACTAAACAAACGACCTCATATTTTTAAAAGGCTTATATTTCTGGAAACTAGACTCAAAGCACTTGAATCTAGGCTCTTGAATCATGTCAAAATGTTTATTTATCATCAACTTATGTTTAAATCAATATGACCCAAAAATAAAATAGGGGCTGTGTTGAAAATAGGCTTTGGCAAATCAAAGTTCAAACAATAACCCAACATGCAAAAACGACCCAATAAAATCCCACAATCATATTATACAAGTCTTAACATCAATATCATCTAAAAATCTCAGTGGGTTCATGGATCTAAAGCTCTTTTACACACAAACTTACAAGATGTGCCAAAAAATTTGAAAATCAAAGACTTTATGTTACTTGTCTTGCATAGATCTTGTAGCAAAAATAAAAATGCATAACCCAACGTTTTTGTACATCATTATTACTGATTTAAGAGCTTTCTATTATGAAAATAATTTACCCATAAATATTTTTACAAAAGCAAGCTTAAATATGCAAGAAAAGTCATGAATAACATCATTTTGAAGAGTTTTGGTATCAAGTTACATACTTGTCATCTCGTACCATGACATTTTACTTTGATTCTTGATCACAAAGATTTAATATGCAAGGTGTTTTGATGGTGGATTAGGGACGCAGCAGCAAGGAGGAACCATGGAGAAGAGAAAAAAAATTATTTGCTAGATCTAAAATGAAGTGGTTTTATGTTTATATAGAGACAGAGTAGATGGTTTTTGAGATTTGCATGTAATCTTATTGGGTTGTTGGTGAGGCTTTGTCAGCCAATAGGGGGGGTAGGGTTTTTATGTTATTTTTTTTTATTTGATAGTGTAAGTACCATTTAATTGATATAAGTTAATTTGCCTAAGTCGTAAGCGTTCGGTAAATACGTAAATGTCGTAAAAACGTAACTTTTGAGATGACTTATGATTTTGTTAAATTATGTTCTACTATGTGTTTTGACATTGTTATGATCTTATTTGAGCATATCGTTGGTCGTTAGGACCGTTAACTAGGATCGTTAGGTCAAAGGTGCGTTCGTATAACTAGGGTTCCTAGGAAAATAAGCGTTAAACGTTAAAAATAGTATGACCACATAAAAGTGACTCCATAAATAATTAGAATAGTCAATTATCATATGTTTGCTTTCGGTTACTGACCTCGAAAATTGACGGATGTCACAGCTTTCCCCCGTTAAAGGGAATTTCGTCCTGAAATTTCAGTTGCTCGTTCTAAG
This sequence comes from Tanacetum coccineum, assembly GCA_026074375.1. NCBI lineage: Eukaryota > Viridiplantae > Streptophyta > Magnoliopsida > Asterales > Asteraceae > Tanacetum > Tanacetum coccineum. The sequence goes on from BQNB010094562.1 coordinate 23,935, forward strand.
TCGTAGCGCTCGCAAACAGTTGCGGATATTTGCGCTTCATCTCGTCTTCTCATTCCCAAGTAAATTTTGGTCCTCGTCGGGAGTTCCAACGAACTTTTACAATAGGAATCCGACTCCTTTTAAGCTTCTTGACCTCACGGTTCATGATTTCCGTAGGTTCTTCAACAAAATGCAGTTTTTCGTCGATCTTGACTTCTTCTAACGGTACGTGCAAGTTTATGTCAGCCAGGCATTTCTTCAAGTTTGACACGAGAAACGTGTCATGAACTCCTACAAGTTCTTGTGGTAAGCGCAACCGATATGCTACTAGACCGACTCGTTCGACAATCTCGAACGGTCTAATGTATCTTGGCGAAAGCTTGCTTCTCTTACCGAAACGTACTACGCCTTTCCAAGGCGACACTTTAAGTAGTACTTTATCACCGTCACTAAACTCTAACGGCTTTCGTCGGTGGTCTGCATAGCTCTTTTGGCGATCTCGTGAAGTCTTCAATCGTTCCTTGATTTGAACAATCTTGCCGGTGGTCTCTTTGAAATTTTCTAGTCTAATTAACTGAATTTATCCTACCTCTGCCCAAGCTATGGGCGTTCGGCATTTCCTTTCATACAAAGCTTCAAACGCAGCACATTTCACGCTCGTGTGGTAACTGTTGTTGTACGAGAATTCTACTAATGGTAGATGAGTATCCCAGTTACCACCAAAATCAATTGCGCAAGCTCTAAGCATATCTTCCAACATTTAAATGGTACGCTCACTTTGGCAATCAGTTTCGGGATGGTAAGCTGTACTTAAATCCAATCGCGTTCCTAATGATTTTTGTAGCGATTGCCATAATCGTGATGTGAAATGACTATCACGATCAGATATAATTGACACAAGCACACCGTGCCTTGCTACTATTTCGTTGATGTACAGTCTTGCCAACTTTTCTGTCTTGAAATCTTCGCGGACAACTAGGAAATGCGAAGATTTGGTCAGTCGATCGACTATGACCCAAATTGTGTCATGTCCGCTACGGGTTCTCGGTAATTTCACTATGAAGTCCATAGTGATATTCTCCCATTTCCACTCAGGAATCTCTGGCTGTTGGAGCAATCCCGAGGGTTTTGGTGTTTTGCTTTGACTTTAGAGCAAGTCAAGCACTTACTTACATACATAGCGATATCTTTCTTCATTCCGGGCCACCAATACAAGTCTCGTAGATCATAGTACATCTTGTCTTCTCCAGGATGCACCTAATACTTTGAAGTATGGGCTTCTTTCATTATCAATGTTCTCAAATTGCCATAAACTAGCACCCAAATCCTTTTAGCAACATATAATCCACCATCTTCTTTTCTCTCGAACTGTTTGTCCAATCCCTTCAGCATTTCTGCTGAACTGTTGGTGCCCTTGGAAGCTTCACTCTGAGCTACCAGTATCCTAGCCTTAAGGCTAGAGTGAATCGTCATGCTCATTGCTCCAGCTCGTCTTGGTTTCATCCGTTCCTTTCTACTCAATGCATCAGCTACTACGCTCGCTTTACCTGGGTGGTAGCAAATCTCGCAGTCATAATCGCTGAAATGCTCTATCCATCGTCTTTGACTCATATTTAATTCCTTTTGATCGAAAATGTGCTGAAGTCTTTTATGATCAGTGTAGATAACACTCTTTGTTCCGTACAAGTAGTGTCTCCACATTTTGAGAGCAAATACCACTGCGCCTAACTCCAAATCATGAGTGGTGTAGTTCTACTCATGGATTTTGAGTTGTCTGGATGCGTATGCAATCACTTTATTTCTCTACATCAAAATGCAACCAAAACCTTGGTTTGATGCGTCATAATAAACTACAAAATCATCTGCGCCTTCAGGAAGTGCCAAAATCGGGGCATCACACAACATGTCCTTTAATGTCTTAAAGGCGATCTCCTGCTCATCACCCCACTTAAACTTCTTGTTTTTTTTAGTCAACATGGTGAGAGGTTTGGCAATCATCGAGAAATTTACGATAAACCGCCTGTATATCCCGCCAATCCTAAGAATGAACGGATCTCGGTTGGGGTCTTTGGGGGTTTCCAATTTTTCACTGGTTCAATTTTGCTGGGATCCACATGTATACCTTCACTGTTCACTACATGACCGAGGAAATGAACCTCTTGTAGCCAGAATT
>BQNB010094563.1:0-26086 GCA_026074375.1 Tanacetum coccineum
ATTAGTCCCTACGTGTCACACTATAACTAAACTATTGTAATTCCAGATATGTCACCATATTTTAAGGCTAACAATCTTTACATTTGCAAGGATAAACAAGTTAAGCTTCGGGCTTTTGTAACAAACAAGTTTATTAAATCCAATGTATCATTTTTAAACGACTCATATAGAGGTCGTTCTCATATCTTGTGCTAATGATCTATGATGTAACGCTCCTGGACCCTTATTCTGTTGAGACCCTATTTGGGGGTGTTACAAATTGGTATCAGAGCCAAATTATAGAGAACCAGGTCAAATGTTTTTACTTGGACTATAACCATTTTCAAACATTACATCATATAAAAGTTTTTCACGGGACATACATACACTATTTGTTTGCATTAGTTGGTTAGACTAGATGTTTACATGATTAATATACGTGTTTCTATTATATTACGTATATTACATATTGTTAGGAATTATATTGATTTGATGATACAAAACAATAATACAAAACAATGAAACAAGAATGAAACAAAAGGAAAACAAAAGGATCAAAGTCGACATTATAGAATTCTACAAGATGTAGGAGTACATGAAGATTCTAAAAGATTTGGTCAAAGATATGAAGATAAATATTAGGAAGATTTGTTTCCTAATACAATTAGTTTTCCTTGTAAAGTCTCATGGACTTTATTATATAAAGAGATCCATAGACATAGTTTTTAGTATCCGTGTGTGTGCAAAAACGTGTGTGTACACAAAGTGTTAAAGATGTAGACGTCTAGTTATGTTGATGTAGCCCCAAGGTATCAAGGTTTCCTTGACCCCTATTAGATTGTAACCGTTCTAAAAACAGACATAAATAAATGGGCTTGTATTAGAATTAAGGCTTGTATGTTTGAATGAAAAACCTTGTTAAATAACATTGTTCTTGTTTTATTTCCACTGTGCAAATTCATATCTATGTACTTTGTTATTATTCATCCTAGATTAGATCTAAACAATCTAGAGCTTAAACGATCTGGAACCTATCACGTTCTATAGGTTCCATCAGGTGGTATCAGAGCCATGGGGCAATTGATCTAGGATCTATAACGTTTTTCAATTGATCATATGTGAAAATAAGATTTTGGGCAAACTCGGTAACTGACAAATTTGGTGAATTAGGGTTTTCACCAAATCCTAATTCGGTAAAGAAGAAGGTATAATTTTCGGTTACAATAAAAAGCAAAAGTTGGTGTCTCACGAAGGTTGCAAGGTCTGGTTTACATCAACAAAAGATACTGGAAGTTTGATTGCAAGAAGTTGTTGTTCGTTCTTAGAAAAAGCTTTAAAACGATTCTTGCATAATTAGGGTCTGCTCGTCATTTATGGTTCTTAATATTCGCCTACATCGTGAGTGTTTTTTCTATCCTTGGTGATTGCATACTGTCCAGGAAGGGTTATTGATTATACAACCACTGACTGTTTCTTGTTAACCGTTTTTGAGGGTAGCAGTTCAACTAGGGTTAGGGTTTCGTTCATTGTGTTGGTGTCGTTTGTTTGGTTGCTGACTGAATCTGCATTTAACGTGGTTTTAAAAACTTAATTTTAGGGTTTTGATTATCTCTCTTGGGTTTCAGTGGAAGCTACTTGTGTGTTTTGCTATGGAACAGGGATGTCTTAACCGGTCGCTTAACGTTAAGAATAAGGATGGTGACGTTTTGTTTAAAACAGGTTCTGTGATGAACGGGTTGTCCAATTGGGTTAAAAAAAATATTTATGGTATGATCTTGGGTAAAGATGACAGACCTATGAAGGTGTATTGATGCGTAAACTTTAAGGAACCTGTCAAGAATATGTTTTGCAAACAAGGAGAAGATTAATGCTGCTCGAATACAACTTAGTGCTGCCAAGCAAGATTAATGTTGCTTACATGTTTGTGCTGCTAGTTTAAGACATTAATGCTGCTTGAGGTTCGATTACATGTTAAAACTATTAGTTGTGTCCGATATCAGATAACGCGTGGTTTTTGTTCTCGGTTAGTTAAGAGGATTTTAGACAGAACAGTTGGACAACACACACAAATTGATTTTGGTTTAAATGTTCTTAAATGTTTAATGGTTCGTATTTGGATTATTTGCTATAATTGATTATGGAGACAATTGTTTATCACTTATTTGAATATGAAGTGGAATTACTTGAGTACGTGTTCTTATCATATCTTAAAGTTGGGTTCTAGTAGACTAATGACTTTGAAGATAACTTGTTCGTTTTATATGGTGTTGATGAAGACTTGCAAAATCTAGCAATGTGTGATTTCTCTTATGGTGCTCAATGCTCACATTTGCTATCACTATAAGGAGTTACGTTGTTGTGCTCAGTGTCTCATTGAAAATGAGGATTTTGTCAAGAGATTGCGGTCTACTTATACATAGCAGGTATGAGTTTGGAGTCACGTGAATGGTACATGACATAAGACACAAGTTTGGGTTATTCTACTTCAACATCAAGTTTGTTATACTGAGTTTTCTCCATAAGTAATCATTACAAAAAACCTACAGAATTTGAGATTCAAGAGATGGTTAACATATTGATTTTAAAGGAAGCTTAATTGACCAAGTGTTTAACCATCAGGATATATTCATGCACCACTTGAGGGGAAGGTTTTTATTACTACTACTAAGTCATTATTACTACTGCTAGTTTAAGTTTCTACTGCTTAAATTCATTTTTCTTATTGTGCGTAATGGTGGATAATTTGATTCATTGGAAGGCTAGATTAATAGTGTGATATATGGTTTACAGTTGTAAAGATCCAAGTTGCATATCTTCACAAGACCCCTATTGGATTATTACAAAAAGGGGAAGAAGATTACAGAGATATGATTTGAAACTTATTAAATGTGGTGACATGGAGATATTAATTTAAGGGGAAGATTGTTTCATTCATGGAAGATCAAGATGTTGGTTTTGTAATCATCAAATAGGGGAAGATTGTTGGGAATTATATTGATTCGATGATACAAAATAATGATACAAAACAATGAAACAAGAATGAAAAAAAAGGAAAACAAAATGATCAAAGTCGACATTATGGAATTTTACAAGATGTAGGAGTACATGAAGATTTTAGAAGATTTGGTCAAAGATATAAAGATAAATATTAGGAAGATTTAGTTTCCTAATACAATTAGTTTTCCTTGTAAGTCTTATGGACTCTATTATATAAAGAGATCCATAGACATTGTTTTAGGTGTGTCAGTTTGTGTAAACACCAGAAAAACATATGTGTATCCAAAGTGTAAAGATGTAGACGTCTAGTTGTGTTAGTATAGCCCCAAGGTCAAATTGACCCTGTTAGGATGTAACCGTTCTATACTGATCATATATAATTGGGGCATGGAGTGTAACGTATGAATGTAAAACCTTGTTTAATAACAATGATTCTTTGTTTGAATATTCCGCCTTTGTTATTAATAATCCTAGATAATTTCTAACAAAACTAGAGCTTAAACGATCATAATTCCTATCAGGTTGTATAGGTTCTCAACATGAAAGGATAATGTGTATGAATATGTTAAGTGAAATGGTTTAGAATGTTGGAGACAAACTAATGATTAAAGGAATGTTTAGGGTATATAGAAGTTAATGGGATTGTGTATAGAATGTAGGAGACAAGAATGTTAAATGTGGGATTGTGTAAAGGTTTTGTATGGTAAAAAGTAAATACGTACAAAGGAATGCCAAACTTCTAAATACCCAAATTCAAATACTCAAATGACATAATCTATGATTAAGCAACAATTAGCATAATCACTAATCACTTTGATGCAAATAAGATAAGTGCTTTGCGTATCAAATAAATCACTTCCCATAAAGGGAAAGAATGCATTTATGCAAAATGACTTTGACTTAGTTGACCAATAAGGGAGTAAACCTGTTATGTGATTAGAGAAAATGTAAGCCAAGATTATGGTCATATTAATGTTTTCATTTGATGCTATATTGAAAGTATGAATCTCTTCAGTTTGAGAAAAGAGTTTTGGTCTTGGCTAGAGGCGTTTAGTAAAGATTTTGAGTTGCGTTTTTGTAAAACGGGAGGGCTTGTTTTGGTCATCTATCTAAGTCCAAACCTTGTTGCGAGATTACCTAATAAATCAATTATCATATATATACATGTAATGAAAGATCCATTTTTTTGGGTAAGAGTAAAGCTGCTATGATTGATCGTTTGATGCATTATAGTGATCCGGAAGGAGAGGAAAAGGCAGGAATTAACAAGTAAACTCTTACTTCATATGGGCTTAGTACAATGACTAGTAAAAGGAGCGAATGGGACTGAGAGTTATTTGGCAAAAGAATTTTGGACACGAAAGATCCTTTATTTACACGCTACACAGATCAACACAATCAGGGACACACTAAGTAAAAGATGTAACGTGATAGTGTTGCCCAAGTAATTATTCGCTATAAACATAACTACTGCTCTGATTACATAATAATGTTGCTAAAGGTAAATGAAAAGGAAGATTTAATACGATATTTCGTCATGTATGTTTTCACTATCAAAGGTTTAACAAGTAAACAACTGCATGAAAAAAAGGTAAAGTGCAGTGCACGTTATGGTTTAAAGCTTCTAGTTTACTATAGTTTTGGAATTCGAGTGAGTTACTACTTACTCTCTTCAATATTATAACTGTTAATGACAAAAAACAGTTTTAAGTTGGAGGTGCTTGCTCGAATATATTAACAACTGTTAGCTTCAACCATATCGGGTACACCAACATTATTTGTTCTCGGCTGGGTTAAAGAACCGGACCTAAACAAGAATTAAAAGTTCGTAAACGTTTAACGGCTGCGTTATTCTGATTGTTTGAATTAATTGGTTACGAGATTATTGTTTATGACTTATTTGACATGAATTTAATAACTTGGGTACATGTCTTATCATATCTTAAAAGTCTTGCACCTTTTGAAGATAACTTGTTTGTGATTAATGGATATTGACGAAGACTTGCAAAATCTAGCAATGTATGATTTACAAACTTATGGTGCTCAATGCGCACATTTGCTATCACGTAAAGGAGTTACTTAAGTGCTCAGTGTCCATTTAATAAGAGGAAATATATATGACAAGAGATTGAGGTCAACTCATATATACATCAGTATGAGAGTCCACCCGAGGAAGTACAAGACATAAGACACAAGTTTGGGTTATTCTACTTCTACATCAAGTTTGTTATATTGAGTTTTATCCATCAGTAATCATTACAAAAAACCTACAAAATTTGAGATTCAAGAGATGGTTTAATCATAGGTTTTTTAATGGAAATGTCTTATTGACAAAGAGTTTAACCAATCATGAAAATGTTTCCATGCACACACTTGAGGGGAAGGTTTTCATTACTACTGCTATCAACATACTACTACTGCTCAGTTTTAAAAGTTTCTCTACTGCTTTAAATTACCTTTTTTCTATTGTCTAAATGTGGGTAATTTGAGTCCTTGGGAAGGCTAGAAAAATTGGTAGTGTGATATAAGGTTTTACACTTGTAAGAAACAAGTTTTGCATATCTTTCACAGACCCTATTGGATTATTACAAAAGGGGAAGAAGATTACAAAGATATGATTTGCAACTTATTAAATGTGGTGGCATGGAGATTTCAATTTAAGGGGAAGATTGTTTCATTCATGAAAGATCAAGATGTTGGTTTTGTAATCATCAAATAGTGGAAGATTGTTGGGAATTATATTATTGATGATACAAATAATGAAACAAAAGGAAAACAAAAGGATCAAAGTCGACATTATGGAATTCTATAAGATGTAGGAGTACATGAAGATTTTAGAAGATTTGGTCAAATATACGAAGATAAATATTAGGAAGATTTAGTTTCCTAATTGTATTATGTTTTCCTTTGTAAGTCTTATGGATTATATTATATAAAGAGATCCATAGACATAGTTTTTAGTATCCATGTGTGTGAAAAATGTGTGTGTACACAAAGTGTTAAGAAGTAGACGACTAGTGTGTTCTGGTGTAGCCCAATTGTATACAAAGGTTTCCGTGATAGATTGGTAACTGTTCTAAATACTGATCATATAGAATTGGAGCTTGGAGTGTAACGTATGAATGAAAAACCTTGTTTAAATAACATTGTTCTTATTCCGCTATGTTTTAATACTTTGTTATAAATCTTATGAATCTTTGTTTATTAATCACCTAGATTAGATCTCTAAACAATTAGAAGCCTTAAACGATTGCTATAACCCATCACGTCGTTTTAGGTTTCTATCATGATTGATATATGTAAATATGCTGAAGTAAGATTATCATGACATAAGTAAGAATATTGTGGTACATGAGACGTTGTTGTTCAAGTAATTGTTGACCATTAAGGTGCGGGGGCCTAAACCGTTGTGTTTCAGACGTAAGACTACACAAGGGAACTTAACCGTTGTTTATAAGTTGTGGAAACTGGCATGTAGTGTCTTGTATCAGACATCATTTCTTGAATTTATCAAAAATGAACTGAAATATTTCAACTATCATTCTGGTTCTCTTGTTGTAGACTCTAAATCCTTTTGACTGAGTATAATATCCCACAAAAATACAAGCATCCCCTTTTTCTTTCATCTTATCTAAATTCTCACCATCTCTTACAATATAACATGCGTAACCGAAGACATAAGAGTTTACCCAGATTGGTTTTCCTCTTGTTGATGTATGTATACGATGTCTTTTCATGTCTAGGGATTATGAGTAACGATTTGTAGAAACAAGAAGTTGCGATTGCTTCACTAGAAGAATAGTGGTAAGGTTAGCTCGCATAGAATGTTACTAGTAGCCTCAACGAGAGTACAGTACTGTCTTTCGACAACACATTTTATTCAAGTTTTTGAGCAATTGACATTTGGCAATGTATGCCTTTTTCTGCAAAATAGGTTTGAAGAGTCTAGTAAGGGCTTATTCCTTAATCGGCGCAAATATGTTATGGATCTACTTAAGGACAGTAATATGCTTTATTCTAAACCAATAGCAACTCCAGTGGATAGAAAACAGAAGTTGAAGTCAAGCGAAGAGCCACTTAGATCAGCAAGCTATTACCAGAAGATCGTAGGAAAACTCGTCTATTTGACTATTACACGACCCAACATTTCTTTTGTTGTAAGTCTTGTAAGTCAACATATGTATGCACCCACTACATGTCATTTAACACAGGTGAAGCGTATCTTAAGGTATCTCAAGGGCACGATAGGCCATGGGATAATGATGACAAAAAATAGGCACAAAGTTATTGTCGGATATAGCGATTCTGATTGGGCTGGTAATTTTCTTGATCGTCGATCAACCACCGGTTATTTTGTTTTTGTTGGTGGTAGTCTTGTACCATGAAAAAGCAAAAAACAACATGTTTGTAAGCACGAACCTAGTCAGCAGCAGCCAAATAATCGAGAAAAAGGCTACAACATCATGTGAATGTATGCTTAAACGTAATTTTTTGATGACCTTGATGTACATGTAGCACAACCAATGACACTTATCTGTGATAATCAAGCGGACCATAGCCATATTGCTGCCAATCTCGTGATCCGTATTGAGGTGGACTGCTATTACGCCCGACAACAAGTTCAGTCTAAGCTTATTCTACTTGTTATGCGAACTAATAATCAACTTGTCGGTGTTTTACCAAGGTTCAGTCTTCTTCCCTTTTTCACAACTTTTGAGCAAGCTTGGATCCGTCAACCTAATGGATCCCGCTTGAAGGGCGGGAAGGGGGGGGGGGTATTGGAGGAATATATTGTATCATGGATTTATATATAAGGATATATAAGGAATTAGTATGATAGTTGTAACATGCAAGAATAAACCGGTTTTTAAAAAACCGACGATAATAAAAACCGAAACCGGTTTTTTTTAAAAAACCGTCGAAAAAACAGAAAAACCGGTTTTTTTAAAAACCGGTTTTTTTTTTAACCGTTTCGGCTTAAATATAATAACCGAACCGGTAGACCACCGGATTTCCGGTTTTTAAACAAACCGTTTTTTTACCGGTTTTCATAAACCGGTTTAACCGGTATTTTAAAAAAAACCGTTTTTTTTTTTTTTTTTAATTTTTGTTTTTCTTATAACCCGTTCATATTTTTTAAAAAAAAACCCCGGTTTAAACTACTTAGGACTTGAGTACACTAATATGGTTTTAAAAAAACACTAATAGTTTTTAAAAAAAGATTTAAAAAAAACCTAACTTGAGTATCTAATAAAACCGAACACTAATAGTTTTAAAAAAAAATTCTTTTTTGACACTGAAACACTATATGTATTTCGGATGATGCCAAATTGCCGAATTCTCGAAATGTATTAGTATTTATATATTTTTAGTTGTAATAATTGTATTGTTTAAAAAAAGTTAAAGGATGTAATTTTTTTAGTATGTTTCCGGTGCAAATAAAAGATATATTGTAAGTGTTAAGTATGTTACCGGTGTAGTGCTTAAATAAATGTTGATAAATAACAATTTATAAGATAAATGTTTCGACAGGAAGTTATTAAATTCCGAAAAAAACCGAACCGTAAAAGACCGATTCCAGACATTTATAACCGAAAAAAACCGAACCGAAAAAACCGAATCCGAAAATTTATAACCGAAAAAAACCGAATCCGAAACATTTTATAACCGAAAAATAAACCGATTTCCGAAAAAACCGAAAAAACCGATCCGTTATTAGAAAAACCGTTTTTTTAAAACCGGTTTTCTAAAACCGAAAACCGTTCTAACCGATTATTGCATCTCTAGATAGTTGTTAAAATATAAAGGAAAGTCTACTATTGTCAAGCTGTCTATATTATTAATATATATATTTAATATAATATATATATATATATATATATATAATAATAATATATATATATATATATATATATAATATCATTCTTGTAAATATAGTGATATGGTGTATATTTAGGTAAAATAACAAAGAGTGGATGATATATATAGTTGATATATATGGTGAGATGAATGAATAAAGGTCTCAAGCTTGTTTCTAAACTTCACTTTATAAGTTTCTTCATCATTCGATAAAGCGTTGTTTGAGCACTTATTAATTACTACTATGACAAGTACCTCGCGCCATACGGCGGAAATCCAAGCGGACCGATCATAAAAGATCATGTGATAATTGTTGGAAAGTTTTTTTGTGTAACGTTCAAAAATAAAACGTGGAAAATAATCAGAAATATAATTGCAAACAGTTGTAACATGCGATAATTCAACTGAAGAAAAAAATTCTTAACGTTTATCATAAACATATAAAAACATGTACTGAAACTGAAAATAAAATATTACATTAATTACGAAATAATAAATAACAACGTACGTTACTCGTCGCGTAAAACTTCTTGGTACATCCGTTATTTATTATCACCCAAGTAATTAAATACGTGTTTGTTCTACTATGTATTTTCTTAATTTGTTGAAATTGACTTTGTTCTACTATATTTTTTCTTAATAGTGCTAAAACAAGTTAGAAAACAATATGATCTTAAATGCATCCCTTAAATATATTGCTCATACTCCCATAGACAAGCTTAGAACTTTTTGTAAATTTACTTTGCTCTACATAATAATCCTAACAAGTGGAATTGCGCCCGTGCGTTGCGGCGGGTCATGTTTTTGCTGGATTATTTAGCGTATATTTTGTTTCAGATTTTAATGTTATTTAAAGTCACTTTGTATGTCATGAGTTTTTGCTGTCATATTTTTTAAATTTGAAAGGTTTTTTTGATAATTTTATAAATTATTTTATACATGTTCACATTTTGAAAAAGTTTTTTTTTCTCCAGAATACATATTAAACTTTGACATATTTTATAAGTTTACTTATGATCATATAGATGAAAACAATATATGTTTCCCAATCATAAAAATCATTGTTTTACTACATAATAATCATATCAAACTATACCTAAAATCTTTCGCAATGTTTTCAATCACAAATAAATTTTTCGTAAATAAACTTAGAAAACAATATATGTTTCAATAATACATAAATGCATTGTTTACTACTTAATAAATCATACAAATATACCCGAAAAAAATATAAAAAACGTAAACACGATAAATACAAATTCAACCACACATTACTATCATTTCGTGAACAAAAAATCAACTACTACATTATCTTTCATCTTAAATATCAGTCCAGCCATATATTTTATTGATCGAATATTTCAGTCCAGTCAACTTACTACCATATATTTCAATCGTATATTTAAGTCCACTCAACTTACTAACAAAAGTCAACTTACTACAAAGGCAACTTACAACAAATTTTACACAGCAAAGCTACAACATTTATACAACAAACTTTATAACAATTTTTACAAAAACATACAAATACTTTATTCCAGCGAGACAATAATGCTTTCCGGCAAGCAGCAACGTTTTCACACGGGCGGCTTGATTTTCCGTCAAGCAGCTAGGTTTTCCGGCGAGTAGTAGAATAAAAAAAAAAAAAAAGATTAGTCCGGCGTGACAGATTTTTTTCCGCTATCTGCGGCTGTATAAGACAAACGAAAAAAAAAATTAAAAAACATACAAATAGAAAGTAAAACTATAATCAATATATAAAAACTTATGAATCGAACTAAAAAATAAATTATAAATTATATTAAAAATACCGTCATTGTCGTAAAAAATAATAATTATATAACCTATTTTTTCCGGCGACGCGAGACGGCAACAACAATATAAGCGGCGGCTGTAAAACATTAAGATTCTTGTGGTGGTGATGTGGTTGTCGGCATTAGTGGAAGAATCCGGCGAGTAGATCTGAAAAAAATGTCAAAAGATTTAAAAATACATAGATCTATTTAAAAAGAAAATCAAAACATGAAAATCGTGTTGGTGGTGATAGTGGTTTGTCGCAGTAGTGGAAGAACCGGCGAGGTTTATAATGTTTGTGAAAAGTGAATGAGGATGGTTTACAAAGATGAGTTAATCATGAGATTAAGTTTGATTTGAATGTTTACATAGATGAGTTAATCATGAGATTAAGTTTTAAAGGTATTAAATTTTTTGAATGTTTCCATATATGCTTACCAAAATCATAAGGTTACCGAAATCATAAGGATAGTTTTTTAAGTGTACAACTGTTATATTTAAGTGTACAACTGTTATATGCGTTTCAGCATTAATTGTTTAAGTTTTTAGTTTTCAGTTTTCAAGAATTGTAGTGAAATGTTTTATAGATAGTATAGATTGTAATACACTTACTTATACTTTTTAATGTCAATATTTGTTTTGAAACTTTTTAAAGTCCATATGAAACCAAAGCTAACTATTTGTTTGGGGCTGTATATTGAAAAACTATGCTAGTTATTACTACTCGATGGTAATTAACGAACAATATGTGAACCGTTTCCAAACATATAAAAGATACCAAAACTCAATTGTTATCGCTTTAACTATTACTCCCACCTAAAAAATGCTTCGTGATTTTAAATCAATGTAACTTGCTAAATTAGAAACCCTCTCGACTGTAGGAAAACATTGACTTTTTCCTTGTTGATTTTTATGGCTAGGCTAAGGAATCACCTTGGCTTTTGGGTTGGGTCCGGCACTAATTAAAATGCCACCACCACCACCACCACGCATGATGGTGGGATTTTGGTGAGCTATGGTGGTGGACACTAGAGGTGAACATTTCAGGTTTTTTTTTTACCGTTCGGTAAGTAACCAGTCAAAAACTACGGTTTTGAATAAAACCGGTTCATTATAAACTGGTTTTTTCATATGAAAAATACAAAATCGGTTCGGTTAGTCAACCGGTTTTTATGCAACCGGTTCAGTTAAAAACCGGTTTTAACCGGTTTACAACCCGACCCGGTCGATTTTTTTTTTTTATAAAAAACCGTGTACAAAACCGTCCGTTTGGTTTGAAAGAAACCGTTTTTAAAAAACCGTTTCGTTTTTTCCCGGTTCGGTTCATGAACCGGTTTTTGTGGACACTATTGATTCGCGAGACACACAAAACAAACACAAATATTAATTGTAGGGGTGACGGGGGTGACAATTGTTACTTGTCTAAGTGGTCGTTGGTTTAGCATATTAGGATTGAACTACCAATATGGCACGATCCCTTTACAGTACGACAGTTGGGGAAAACTCTTCACTTTTTGTTTGCCGGTGCATCCGTTTGTGTCAAACCATCATATGGTAAGGAAAAAAAGACCATGTGCAACTACTAGCCGTAGAAAAAGTATGTCCTATGTAAATTCAAGTGCAATGCTACAAAAATGTTCAAGTTATATATATAAGTTAAATATGCATGTGTTTGCTAACCAATATTTATCTATACTATTATATAAAGCATTTATAATGTGGGACCCATTAAAAATTAAGATAAGGAGGTGCAATCTTGACCATCCATCTCATTTTTGGGAATCACATCATAAAGTGACATGTGTCACCTTTTGATTAAAAAATCACCTTTATTTTCAAATTGAAATATCTTTTTATCTATTTAATTTTATTTTGATCTAATTTCACTATATTTTTTAAAATTTTATGCTCTTTAATTCAACATCCATTTTGATATATTTTTATAAATTTTTTATTTTACATTTCAATGGGTTTATTTTATGTTGATTTATATTTTTTTTCAACTTTAATCTTAATTAAATATAAACTTGATACGTTAAAACTATATACTTTCGGAGAGAGTGTTGTCTTTTTACATGCGAGAATGATGATGTTAATATGGTGTTGCGGGAAAGTTACGGGAAACCCCAACGAACACATACATTTGTGAAACGAAATTACTAAGTGGGTAGGAAATTACGTAAAAAATTGAATTAGTAAATTTTTTATTACCGCCGCTATGCGCGGATAACCAACTAGTATCATCAAATATATCATTAACTAATGGTATAGCTTCTCTACTCACAAAATTATCACATAGGTATGTCCGATAAACACAGATAGAAACTAACCAAATTCATTCATATAAAGGGTAATTTAAATTGAACATTAAAGAAAGAGTTAAGTACATTTTTGGTCCTTGTGGTTTGTGCAGATTTCACTTTTGGTCCAAAATTCAAAAAATGTTCACTTTTTGTCCGAATTTCAAGTTTCGGTTCACTTTTGGTCCGTTCAGTCCATTTTTCAACTGTGAAATTTGGACCAAAAGTGAAACAAAACTTGAAATTCGGACCAAAAGTGATCCTTATTTGAAACGAAACTTGAAATTTTAGACCAAAAGTGAAACGATACTTGAAATTCGGACGAAAAGTGAACCTTTTTTGAAAACCGGTTATGCAACCGGTCTCTATTAGAAGAATCGACACCGGTTCTCTCCCTAAGAATTAGTCTCCATATTAAAATAAATACACATGTTTTATGTCTTTATAAAAACATCCAACCTGTCTTTATATAGATAAAAAAATATGTTTTTATCTCAAAACCTGTCTTTTTTAATCTATTTAAAAAATATTGGAATTCTTTAATAAATTTTAAAATTTACAAATTTGACCCACAAAAATAAAGAAATATAAATACAGCATTTATATATAAATTGATTTAGATGTACCAAAATCAACAAATTCAAGTAAATAAAGACAACTCCAATTCAGCTTAACATAAAGCAAAAACAAAATTCAAATCAAATTAAATCACTAGAATTCAACAAATAACCATAAAGAAAAACACTAGAATTCAAGTTAATTATCTAGGTCTAATCTCGCCACAATGTAAACCATGCGCCAATGATCGCGTTCAACTCTTTGTTCTCCAACGGACGCTTATTACTCCACGGTACCTACAAGTAGTTTAATGAAATAAAAACATATGTTAATACATTAATTAAGTTAGAATAAAATACAATTAGTGATGGCGGATAGCATACCTTGATATCGGACCACAAAAAGTTTTTTCTTCCTTTGTTACTTGCTTCCAATCCTTTTTCAGAATAGAAATTAACCTCCTGGTAGGAGTTCCTATATATTTTCTATACATATATTGTCACTTGCCTTCAACTTGTCCAAATTGATTGAATTCAATAGATTCGCCTACCGGAAGATCTTGGATTCTATTGATTCCTCTTCTTGTTCTTGGTTTGAGAGGGTCCTAAATTCCAAGTACACACCAAATGAGTCAATTTTATAGAATCATCAAATATATGTGCGGTTGGCAGAAGAATACAGAAAGTAAATGTACTTGGTGGCCTTATTCTCCCAATTTGGGGAACAAGTGAGAAGGCTCTATTAAAACAGGTAATTACTAACTCACCGTTATGTCTACCACACGAATCGTTGACAAGCAATAATGTGTCTTACAATAATCCTATCAGATGTGTCTTACAATTATATACGTGCACGAATCGTTAACAAGCAATAATGTGTCTTACAATAATCGCATCAAATAATTTTATAATTACTCAAGTGAACAATTTTAGGTACAAGTTATGTCTACCACACGAATCGTCTTAACCCTTATACTAATTGGGTTCGGCACGAATCGTTGACTCGCAATAACGTGTCTTTCAATAATCCAATCAAGTAATTATATTAAAACATTAAAATCAAACCAAAGAGATGCATTAAAATCATATGAATTAATGTTTGACAAACAAGGTAAAATCCATAAACATGATCAAACCAAATATCTTTTACCGGAAGAGATTACAAGATTTTTAGCCGCACATGATGATGGAGATGATGGAA
Organism: Tanacetum coccineum; assembly: GCA_026074375.1. Taxonomy (NCBI): domain Eukaryota; kingdom Viridiplantae; phylum Streptophyta; class Magnoliopsida; order Asterales; family Asteraceae; genus Tanacetum; species Tanacetum coccineum. The sequence continues at coordinate 14,688 of BQNB010094563.1, forward strand.
GAATTTGTTGTCATGGTGTCTATGGATTTAGCACGTCTTATTTTTCTTCTTGATCTGCTGGTTGGCTGCTCTACCATATGGGACGAATTATTATTAAAGGTGTGGCATTTGACCTTCCCAACCTAGAATGAATTGTCCAGCGAATGTAAATATAACAAAGGGATTTACCCCTTTGTTTCTGCTTCACGTCAACAGCCCACAAAAGCCCAACTTGATTTTCCTTTCCTTACTTTCGTGGGTCACAGCCCAAAACCAACTAGATTCCCATAATTTCTTTTAGCTAAGCCCGACCACGAAATGGCTGTTCCAACATATTAAATCACGAGTTGACTTCATATTTTCGAGCATATTATTATTTAAAAGTAAAGCTCTTCTTTCTCTCTTTCCGTGGCTTTTTGAATCACCTAAAACGGAGCTCGGACGAAGAAGTTATGGCCAAATCATTGAGACCCGTCTAAATCTTTCACTCTTCATTATTTTACTTCATTTCTTGTCACATTTCGTGTTTTTTTCACCATTCGCTCACAAAGTCACCATTTTAGCTCCATTTAATGCATAACCTACATAATCACAAAACACCCTCAAAGTACAAGTATAACAACGAATAACAATGCAATTTGAAATTTACTGAAAATTTGTTGAAAAAAATGGTGTCTGTAACATAAACAAATAGAGACATGTTGTTACCTACACACCAGTGTCTTTGATTGTGTAAAAAAACCAGTTGTTTTATAAAAAAAGATGTCTATAACATAAACACATAGAGACATGTTGTTACATACACACCCGTGTCTTTTATTGTGTAAAAAGAATGGTTTGCACCACAAAAAACCAATTTCTATACAATTTCTATTATGGAAACTTGTTTTTTTTTAAGAAAACCTATTTCTATTCATTCCTTTCCCACTAGTTTTTTGTCATAGAGATAGGGTTTTACATAACCAATCTTTTTGGGGGGTGTTTATAGCCTTTTGTGTATTAGTGATCTAGGCGCTCTTCTGCTTGAGCTTGGTTGCACAATGCTGACTTTTCGTGTTGGACAGTCTTATGTATGTTATAGTCTTTTTATCTTTTAAGTGCTAATTGTCTTTTGAGGATAATTCAATTACAATTGAATAAGGTGTCCATGTTGCAGGCTGCATCGTCTGTATATGATGGGCTTGCGGTGTACATATCTTTATCTGGTCCTAATCCTATAATGGTTCAGGTCTGTTTTTAGCACTTTCTGTTTTTTTATGTATCTTCTTCACTTGTAAATGTAAAATAAAAAGTTAAACCAAAATAAGGGCCATAGGTCATTCAACAATTTATCAATGACAAGACAACATTTTTTTCTCGTGCATCCCTTTGCTCTACAAATTAATTCATTGTTTGGTGGTAATGCTACTTCTCTCAATTCTTTAAGTTTCATTTATAAACCGAGTATTCATTGCAATAGCTCAATCTTATCAAAAACTGATGACTAACTAATATCATCAAATATATCATTAACTAATGGTATAGCTTCTCTACTCACAAAATTATCACATAGGTATGTCCGATAAACACAGATAGAAACTAACCAAATTCATTTATATAAAAGGTAATTTAAATTGAACATTAAAGAAACAATATGAAATATGCAGGTCCATACCTGCTTGCAAAAACTGCAACTTATTTGTATCATTCTTTCTAAAACAACATATCGTGAAGAGCATTGCTTCAGGATTATAATACCATAATTTAAAACCTGAAACTAAGTTCATGATAACAACAATTAAACAACTTAAGAGCTTAGATAAAATGTACACCTCGTTGAAGCACTGATTATCATCGGTATGGCACACAATTAGAATGACCTTCGCCGTCCTATCCCATCAGCAATTCATCCCAAACATGTACTATTCCATTGCAGATCTCATGGGGTGGGGTTGTAGGGTTTTTGGGAGAAGAAAAAACGGTGTTTCGAGGATGTTAAGGGTTTTGTGTGTGTGTTTCTGTTTAAGGTTATGAAGCCAAATTCCGTTTTTCCTTTCTTTTTCTTTAATTTACTACATGGTCCAAAACTATTGAAAAATAACTCATGAGTCCATGTGTATTTTCAGATATTTTATGCATCTTTATTATAAAAACGAATTCGTATAAATTTTAGCTAAATAAGGAATATTTACTTTTTGTTTTCAAAATAAAATTAGAATTAAAGAGAAAAATTGAGAGAATGTTTCTTAATAAGGAAACAATATTTCTTTTTCAGAAATACGAAAATCCCTATTTTACGTTTTCCTTTACTAGATAAAAGATCTAATACTTTGCTTGGAACCATAGTATATTTTCGACACATTACAATCTCAAAATGAAATTTTCGTTGGATCACGATTTTTTATTTCTTTAGGCAAACTTTCGTGTTCATTTATATTTAATGTAACTAAAGAGCAGTATGGTTTGTGAAAATATGATGTTTTGGACAAATTAAACATACATTGGCCTTTTGGGTTAACCCAACCCAAACCAAAATAAGCCCATTATAATCTATGACCCAAACATTTTTTTCAGTTTTTGTAATCTCAATCTCAAAGAATATACAAAAACAGTTATTTTGGCTAATTTCTCTGATACTTTCTGTTTCTTCCTTTCCTATACAATGGTTGCAACACGATTCTCTAAAATGCTACAAAAATCTGAGAAAAACGGTACACGTTATATGAAACGCTTACCGCATAATTAATGCAGCAAATGAAGCGTTATTAGTCAAGTACATTTAGTCCCACACAAATCTTAGGTCGAAAAGTAATTCGTCCATAAGCTGTAGAGGTCTTATATCCTCTTATAGACAACCTAGAATGCTTTATTCGTTCTTCAAAAACATCGAGTCGTGCTAGGTCAGCAGGAGTATGTTTAAACGCAATTGCCTCTACCATTTTCATCTGGATTCTCATTTCTACCATTTTCATTTCCACCATTTCCATTCTTACCATCTCCATTACCGCCATTTCCATTACCGCCGTCACTGCCGTTCTAGCTTTGATTCTCAGCCTCGAGAGCATTGGCAACACGGGTCGCCACATGAGCAGCCAACTCTTCTTCCACACGTCGGTTAACGAGTTCTTCGATTGCTTCAGGGGTCATACCAGAGCGAGTGATAGTCATTGTTCTATATTACAAGACATAACACTTGATGAGATTCGATACGCGATATAACTACTATAGATGGAAATTTAGGTTTACAAGATAAAAATATAAAATATAAACACGTTTTGCCAGAACGAGTAAATAACAATAAAGAATAATACGCGAGAGAATCAAAACAAGCTTTTCATTTCACGAATAAAAGCATAATTCGGTTACAACCAACCCAAAATAGGTACATGATTTACGATTATTTCTACTGCCAACATCTAGACCTAACCATCAGTCTAATGTCCTACATGATCATGGTACTACTAGTCTAAGGGCGAAAACCCAAATGTCTCTCAACATATGACTCCAACCTCCTAAGTCTCCTCCGAGTATCATCACGATCCCTACGAACCTGACGAAACTCCTCCTATGAAAGTGCCACGTGCCAACGAATACTGTCAATCTGATCTCTCTCTATACTCAACATAGCTCGAACCTTTAGGTACTCCAGTCTCAAACTCCCAATCCTCTCAACCAAACTAGCTTGCTCTCCACTAGCTACCATCTGACTAGTCTCTAACTGTCTCTGAGTGGTCTCAATCTCAGTAATCCTATCAATACGAACCTCTGACATGTAGTGAATTATATCATAAATAGTATCCTTAAGATCAGGTATACCTCCTCTAGAAGACTCAGAACTATCACCAATAACCAATGGATCTACAGCGATCTCTCTCGTGTCTGCCGCACTAGCCTCTACCTCAAACTCCTCATCATCCCCCTTAACATCACTAGCAGCAATCTCAAATCCCATACCTACACCGTCCTCAGTGTGAGCTACAACTCCCTCACTAATACCTATATCTGCAACAGCCTCTGCATCAGCAGTATCCACCTCCATATGCTCCTCTCTGCTATCGAGGTGGTAAAAGATCAGCAGGAGTAGGGGTTATCGACCTCGAAACATGAGTAGATGATGGTACTGAAGCAGTAGGGGATCTACATCTCCTGCGAGATGGCCAAAAAGAAGGTGAAGATGAATCCAATGACCTCTCAGAAGATGAACCTAAGGATGACTCTGATGTAGTCGGTGGGTAAGGGGTAGACAATGGTGCAACCCTCCAACGTCTAAATGCCTCACTATGTCGTGGAGTCCTAGCAAGTGATCGATGAACAAATCTCTGTGGTGTAGATGAATCAGCATCGGTGGTGTCTGGTGGTGTATGCCTAGATAAGGAATGATCTGAAGGTGCACTAGAAGAAGATGAGTCTGATGAAGAATGACGATCCGATGAATGATGAGATACACGTCTCCATGCAAGTCTACGAGCAGTTAAAGGTCTAACTGTCTTCCTCGCAGTTAACAACTTACGCGGCCCGTTAAGATGGGTTCGGTAAGGTCGACCGAAAGGGATAGCCTCACCGGGTCGGATAAGAGTCGCTGAACGTCGACGAATCCTGGGTGGGGCAACAACAGGTGCAAGGGGAAACTCTGATAATGGTGCAAGAGTATCATGAGATGACGATACGGGTCTCTGCTCAGTAGGCTCGGACTCACCGTCCGCCTCCGAGTCATCAGAACACAAAAAGGGTAAAACCAATGGCAAATCTGGTGCGGGAGGTAAAGAATCCTCCGATGGATCAGAATCAGAAGAAGGTGAATAATCCACTAAATCAAGTACCCCAGAAGGTGAGACGACTAAAACTGCCCCCACCTCCGGTGTCCACTAATCAAGTACCCCAGAACGTGAGACGACTAAAACTGCCCCCACCTCCGGTGTAACTATAGGGTCAGCTGGAACAACAAGAACCTCAGGGATAACAGGGATAATAGCAGGAATAGCACCAAAGAAATCACTATCGTCACTCTATGGGCCATGCGAACCCACACACTCCCAGATGTATCAGACGAAATAGAAAATAAACAGGAGCAGCCATGACGTGCACAAGCACAAGTTTATTATAAAAAAAAAAATCCTCTTTATATGAAACTATCACGTGCAAGCAGAGCAAGAAATAAGTACGATGCAAAATATGAAATGGAAAAACGAATGAATATAACGTTAATTATAAGCAATATGATAATATATTATCAGTACTTATATATTATATATATATACTATATATATATATTTATATTTAATACTATATATATATATATATATATATTTATATATATTACGCTATTATTATTCGATATCGCATGCAAGCAGGTTAAGGCAGTTAGGATCACCTTATGGGTATAGACCAGACCTAGTATACTACTTGGTTATCTATATCTTAGCTACTTGATACCTATCTGTAACTACCCTAGTTGATTGTGGATGTTTGATATAAGAGTTTTTGGTTGAGTCTATCTAGATGTGCATGAGGTGTTACAGATATGTGATGATATTGTGTTTAAAAAGATATCTTTTAAGATTTGAAATATGTCCAAGCAAAAACAAATCTGAGATCTATGAAACACTTTTTCTGTTTTTAGATAAGCTTATTGTAAAGGAAATGGAAGATGATGGATGTGGTTAGATCTAGTTGTGCATGTTGTTGATTGATCAGATCAGTGATGGATTGCGTTCACACTCAAAATCTTGAAAGACTAGTACAATACGTCAACAGATCTAAAATCTTGAAACCTTTTTCTTTTCTTTTTTATTTTTTATTTTCTGGTTTAGATCTGAGTTAAAAGAGGTATAGTTTTGTTTTGTTTTTATGTTAAATCAGTTCCTTCTTGAAGATGTTAAATCGGTTTCTTCTATGAGGATAAATTGGTTCCTTAAGAATTGATAATCCGGTTTCTTCTGTTTTGATAAATCGGTTTCTTCTTTTTTAAGAAACAAACGCGCATATCCGAAAAACGCGTGAATTACACGCCGGTAATAACCGTGTTGACCAGATTTGACCAAACGCGGTAAACAGTTAAAAAGCGCTGTGTTTATGTTGTAATAGGAAAAACCGTTTTTGACTAAAACAGAATATAAACTTTCTCAAAATTTGTTACAAGTCAGTTACAACAACTTTTATATCTGAAAATTAAGCACTCTTTTTAACCTTTATAAGCACTAAAATAAGCAAAAATAATCAGATGAAAAACAGATAAAGCAGATCTGATAAGCTAGTATGATTTAAGCAGATATGACCAGAATAAGCACTACTGAATAAGCTCGAAATTACTATAGATCTGACTGAATTAGCAAAATCTAAACAGATGAGCACGAATTAAGCAATTAAACGTCTGAATAAGCTCAAAACATGACTGAATAAGCAAAATAAGAAATCTGAATAAGCACAAATAGCTCGAATAAGCAGTATATATATATCAACAATAAGATAATCAACTGATATATAATGAATAAGCACATATATAGCAAATCTGACCGAATAAGGCAAGAAATTAAGGGCATGTCACACACCCCAAACGGGGCCTGGGAAGGAATACACGTGGTCTGGGGGCGTGACGTCATATTACGGGCATCACACAAGATACAAAGACGACTTCTAAGGTTCGTTTTGGAAATCCACCATCGTTGCATTAATTACATAGTTAAAGTTTGACATAATTTAAGATAATATGCGAATGCGAATAAAAGTTTTAGAAATTGAACATCGATATTTTTAAATAGTAGATAATTGCATTTTTGAAAATCGGCCCAATTGCATAGCGACACCAATAGCCAAGCAAGACATCCTACGGTATAAAGCACCTGAGAAAAAACATGCTAAACGGTCAACATAAAAGTTGAGTGAATTCATAGGTTTGAATTTTAGTATTAAAAGGGACCACAAGTTCACAGTACGCAAGTGACAGTTATAACTCAGTTACAACTTCACATAAAAAAAATGTATGTACCGTTGCTATAAGCTATGACATCGTTAGTTCATTTAAAGGAAGCAATTTTATATGCCAATTTGTATTTCCACGGCTTGAGGGTTCTGTCCAAGATCACCTATTGACATCTCGGCTAGGTATATATCTGTTTGTTCGGACCTCCGAACCTAATAAGCGTACTTACCGGGATAGGTGAATTCTCACTAGATCTTATTTACATCATTACGAGCTCACTTAACAGTACTATGTTCGGTTAAGCAATTGATGGTTCATGATAATTCGGGCATTAGTGGTCTATTTGCTACTTAGGCAACACGTAATCAGGCGAAAGGAAACGTAAAGTAACTGTGTTCATAGTTTGAAAACAAGCAATATTTCTCACCAAAATAGTAAGTAAGAAGTAGTAAAACATGGGGCTATGAACTCACCTTAGCAAAATGAGCAAATGATAATCACGCAAGTAAAAGGTGATATAGAAATCTAGCCGCGACCTAGAATAATAACGCGTCTCAGAAACACGAAAAGTATGCCAAGAATTGCACAATATGTTCATCACCAAAAGACATCCATGTGTGTTTGCTTTAGTTTGATTAACAAGACATGATGAAATGAAATCATATAGTTTTTCTTTAAGTTTCGGCGTTTATCAAAAAGTTTCCATTTTTAGTAAGTTTCTATTTTAGGAAAGTTTTTAGTTTCGGGACGTTAATACCGTCCCCTATATTTGTTAAGTTTCCATAATTCAAAACGCACTAACGAGCCTTAATCGCTTAACTTCTATGTCCGTTTCGCTAAATTCTTACCAAACTTACTATTTTTAGTAACTTTCTCGCTTTTCCCAAAATATGTTAACGGCGTCTTTAAATAATACCAATCAATATATAAGTGTTACTATATGTTTCGCTAATGTTTAAAAAGTCCAAAAATGTCCGAAAACCCGTTTTACTATTCACATCAGCAACTATTCATTTGGTTTTGCCGAAAAATGTTTCAAGTTTCATTTGGCCATAACTTGGTCGTTTTAAATCCGTTTTTAAAGTGTGATATATGAAAAACTATCTATTCGAAACGAGCTCTTCAAAAACTACTTTTACGCCTAATGAAAACATTTTTAGGTCGACCAAAACCTCAAAACAAATTTGGGACAGCAAGCACTTTTTGTCAAAAACGCAACCAAAATCCACCCAAACTTCACAATAGTGCCTAATCTAGCCTAATCTCCATTCACAACTAATCCACAACAAAACCACACCTAAATCTAACCTAATCCCTTCATTTCTATTGTTGCAACACTCATCAACTCTCATCTCACCAAGAACATAATATTTAACTAGTAAAATAAAGTAGTATCATTATTTATGAAATCTTGTCTTTAAAATCTTTCAAAAATTGAAACACAACATATGGATGTATGGATCTTGAACATATAAGAAGAACATAAGGAAAACCACAAGGAAAGATTCAAGATACTTACAAGAATGAAGAACAAGTAGTGAAATCACAAGATCTATACCCCAAAATAATAGATCTAGAAAAACCCCAAATAATAACCAAACCCTAATTTGTAGATCTTGAATAAAACCCTTAAATCAAAGAACCAATGCTTCAAAACACCTTAGATGTTCTTAGAAATGAACTTGGAATGAGTGAATCTTGATAAAAATCAAAGATATGAAAACCCTAAAAGGGTGTGTGTGAGCCGTGGGCTTCAAGAGGGAAGGAGGGAGAGAAAAATTTTGTTGGTGACTTGTGAAATGAATGAGATGACCTAAAATGAGTATAACATGGTTTATATAGGATAAGGTCTAGGGTTTTGAGTCACCATATGACCAAGTAAGCAACCAACACACACCAAAAGTGTGTTTGTGTGTGGTTCGGCCGAACATAGCCACAAGGACCATTTGGTTCAAAAATTTTGATCAAGGTTCATGAATTAGGTCCTAAATTTTGAATTTCAAGTCAAATGTACAAGTCAAAGTGTGTAAGCATGCATTTGTCTTGGCTTGGATGGATGAGTGTGCATGAAATGGACTTCCTCATGTGTCACTTTCATACACATGCATGGGAAGTTCAAGAAAAGATGCCTTTGATTTAATTTCAAGGCTTATGCTTGCATTTGGTTTGAGTTTAGGCGTCCAATATATATCAAGAGGGAAGGATGAACAAAATTTTTGACTTTAGAATACGAGATAGACGATAACTAAAGTTTACACGAAAAGATTTCGAGTTTTCAGGGTTCTGTTAGGTCAAAAACGCAAAAAACGCAATTTAAACGGTAAAGTGTAAAAATAAATATCGGGAGTGATCGTAAAATATGAAACACTTAGAAAAGATAAAATAACTCATATAATATCTAAACTAATGAATATCCGATTCCGGAACGCGTCCGATGACGTTTTTCAGATTTACGCGGGTTTACTTACCGGTAAACTGCCAGATTCAAACGTAACGTATAAAAGTCAAAAATAATTGTCGAAAAAGTTTAAAATATTGACCTGAAAATCTTGGGGTGTGACAGAAAATAAGCTCAATAAGCAGAAAAACTTAATCTCTAAATCACAAACAACACAAAAATAACACTAATTCGCAATCATTGGCTCTGATACCACATATTAAGCATATATATCTTGATTGATGACTAGTGTGTGTAAATGAAAGTGTAATAGTGTGTGTGATTAGAGAGAGAGTTTCTTAACTTGCCTTTTGATTAAAATGAAATTGTTACATCTAACCATGGCAAAAATACCTATTTATACCCCTTGGTTAATTATCTTTATTAAACTTTCCTAACATAACATATTTAGTCCCTGCACTTTATCACAATGTTACAAGTAGATTATTTCTTTATTTATAACAGTATCACACCAACAAGGCAGCTGAATCACACATACATGGCCGTCACGATAGAATAGACATGTGCGATTCGATCACATCCTCGTTCAAGTTTAACCAAGGTCTAGGACAAAGAATGATATAAGGTATGGATCTTCTAACTTTCACTAAAAGTAATAAACCAACAAGGTGACTGAATCACACATACATGGCTGTAACGACGGAATAGACATGTATGACTCGATCTCATCCTCGTTCGAGTAAAACCTAAGGTTAATTGTTAGGAAAGAAAAATAAATTGTTGTTAAATAAAATTCACAAAACAAATAGATTAAACCTGAACAAATAAGGTATATAGTTATGATTCGATAAAATCGAGTCGAGTAATATATATATAAGTATTTCCCGTTCGATATAAAAATTACTTTAGGAAAAATAATAATTAATCTACCGGGTGTCGTATTCTCGAAGAGAGATGAATTTGAAATTCACGAAAATATTTTGTTTGATGCTTGATTGTCAAATAATTTTATTTTTGGTTTTAAACAAAGTATATAATAAAAATAAACTATAGAATACTAGATAACAAAAAGCAAGCAATTAATCTATGAAAGATAAATATGGAAAAAGATATGCTTACTAAGTGAAATATTTAGATCCTTAAGTGTTAATTAAACTTATAATTGAGTCCTTATTGATGAATCAATACCTTTCAAATAAATTATCTTCTCACAACGTTGTTGGTTTTTATTGAAAATAATTTTTATCAAGATATCGATAACTAAATTAATGCATAATTATTCTTACGGCTTTTGCCCGCTCGAATAGTAAAAGGTGTGTGTATACACCATAGTTAGTTAGTTAGTGTTGTATCCCCAAGATTGTGTTTAGGGAAAGAGGGAAACGTATGAATAAAGAAAAACCTTGAAAATAACTTTGATTCATGTTTATTATTCTGCTGTGCAATTTATCAATCATTGTTATTATATCCTAGATAAGTCTTAATAACGATCTAAGGGGTCATAACAGACTCCACAATTGCTATCAGAGCCTCGTGGCTCTCGATCTAGGATCACAAAGTTTTCAGTGTCGTGTTTTTTGTTCCTTTGGTACAAGACGATTTTTGGTGAATATTAGGGTTTTATTCACAAAACCTTAGTTCTATAAAACAGACACTGTGTTCGGTTTATGGGCACAAGAAAAGGCAGCAAGTTCATTCATTGAAGGTTTGAAGGTTGATTAAGGTTTTCATTGTTGACGGTATCTACAAGACAAGTTCAAGAAGGTCTTCTTTATTCGGTTCTTGAAGAAGAAGCAGCAGGTATATACACTTATATGTTGAATTAGTGCTGCTTGTTATTATCAGGATAAAAACCTGGCTGCTGTTGATGGAAACAATGACATGCAGGCATTGTGATGGTTAAGATTTCGCTGAAGTAGGGACAGATTTGGAAGAGATGCATGGATTATGGAAATAGTTTTGATGCATGAATATGGGAATGTTATTTGCTATAATGTGAAAAACCCTAACTTTTAGGGATTATCTTTGACTTTCTATATTTTTCACGTGGACAGCAGTTACTGATTTTATGGGCTGGATCATGATATGTAGCAGTGGTACGCACAAATTTAATGCTGCTTGCTT
>BQNB010094564.1:0-26086 GCA_026074375.1 Tanacetum coccineum
GAAGCTTCAGGGAATTTTCCATCAAGCAAGTACCACGGAGCAAAAACAAGAAAGCAGATGCCCTAAGCAAGATTGCATCTACAAGCTTCGCACATCTCAGCAAACAAGTACTTGTGAAAGAACTGAAAGAGAAGTCCATAAATGAAAAGGAAATCCTCGTCGTAGTAGAAGAGGAAGGCAACACATGGATGACACCTATATGCGAGTACCTTACAAAGGAAATTCTTCTGGCAGATAAAAAGAAAGCCAGGGCAGTACGTCGCAAGGCAGTCAGGTACACCATGATCAATGGAACTTTGTACAAGAAATCTTTCTTAGGACCATGGCTCTGGTGTGCCGGACCGCTCCAAGCAAACTACGTCCTTAGAGAAATACATGAAGGGTCGTGCAACATGCATTCCGGTCCTAGATCTGTGGTTGCCAAAGCTATCCGAACAGGATATTACTGGCCAACAATGCATATGGACGCACAAAAGTTAATAAGGGAATGCAATGATTGTCAAGTCCATCGCCCCGTCCTAAGAAACCCGTAACAAAATTTAACTTCTATTACATCTCTGTGGCCATTTTACAAATGGGGTATCGACATAGCCGGGCCCTTCCCGGAAGGTCCAGGCAAAGTCAAATTCTTAATTGTAGTTGTTGACTATTTCACCAAATGGATCAAAGCCAAGCCCGTCGCAACTATCACAGGCAATCAAGTTAAAAAGTTCATGTGGGACAACATTGTCTGCAGATTTGGTTTACAAGGGTAAATTGTATCAGACAATGGAAAATAGTTCCACGACAACCCATTCAAAGACTGGTGTGAAAAACTATGTCTCCGTCAATGCTTTGCTTCCGTGAAGCACCCACAAACAAACAGCTTGGTTGAAAGAGCAAACAGAAGTTCGGGGGAAGGAATAAAAGCTAGATTGGATGAAAGAAGCAAAGACTGGATATGAGAACTCTCACACGTCCTATGGTCCCACAGCACAATGATCAAATCAAGTAATAGGGAAACACCATTTTCACTAACATACGACACGGAAGCTGTCATCCCAGCGAAAATAGGCATACCAACGCTCTGGACTATGGAGGTAGACTCGACAAAGAACGATGAAGCCTTGGAAATAAACCTGGACCTCATAGAGGAAAAAAGGGAACAAGCAGCAATTCAAGAAGCAAAAAAGCAAAACTAAAATGGAAAAGTATTACAACTCCAGGGTCCGCGGCACAAGTTTCAAGCCAGGCGACATGGTCTACCGCAGCAACGACGCAAGTCACGCCAGGGATGGAGGCAAACTTGGACCCAAATGGGAAGGACCGTACGAAGTTGCAGAATCGCTTGGAAAAGGAGCATACAAACTTAAAGATTGCAAAGGAAATGAACTCCCGCGGACATGGAACATTTGTAATCTTAAAAAGTGTTATATACACGAAATGTAAGAACCCGCCCGGCACATATGATGCTCCGGAGGGCAATATCTCAATTTATCTTTATCTTGTAATGTATTAAATTTTAATGAAAAGTGGGGATTAGCTACCCTCACGAGTTTTAAATCCTAAATTTTTTTTTACTTTGCAAAGTTATATTAATTGTTAAGACGCGCACGCAAGGAGCCACGCTCCGCAAATATATTATCCCGTATAATAAAGGTTGAGCAACCTCAAAATTAGCTCAGGTGCGTAAGAGGTATTGCAAACCTTGCACCGGGAGAATAACCCACAAATATTCACGAGACTATCTATTACGAATGTACACTAGTAATAAATAAAAGATAGCAAAATATATGAACATGTTAAACTAGCATTCATATTACAAAAGAAGCTGCAGAAATAGCCACACACGGCCGCGGTATACAAAACATCATGAAAGTACTACACAAAAACTGTCATAATAGACCACATGCGATCACGGCACAACCTAAAAGCGACAGGCTTCAAACTTAGGGATGGCAACTACGCTCCCTAGAGCCTCGTCTGTATCCTCCTCATCAAAGTCCTCAACGGAGAGAGGAGCCGCAAAAGTACTAGTTTCACCCACCCAAGTCTGAGAAGACAGGGGGTTAGAAACTATCTCCATCATCAGCTGGCGAAGAGCTGCAGCATGCTTCTTCGCTCCTTTAGCACGAGAATGAATATTCAGCAAAGCAAAGGACAAAGAAGTCTCCCCAACGATGGCCTTATCATCAGAATGATGGATGGGGACAAAAAGCTGCTCAAGACACGGTTGCAGGTGAGCAGCTTCCGGGAGGTCAACTAAGGGTTCGTCCAGGATAAAACAATCTAGGACCTCATCCATCCCGGCATCCTTTTTGGACTTCAACAAATTTACCAAAGGGAAGTCCACGTCCTCAAGAGCCCTCACCGCATCAAAATAGTTGGTCCTGACAGCCTCCGGGTTATAAGCCTTGACCCCGGAAAGCTGGGTTCCAGAAACCCCATGCTCATACCCAGCCTCCAAGCCCTCCTGCATACTGAAATCCATGGCATGGCCCAAGGCGTGACCCATAATGCCTTGATACTTAGGAGATTTTAAACACTTTAGCACATCAAGCTGAATCTCGTGTGTCAAAAACCATCTCCTTCCAGCCAAGGTGGTCAGGTAGGCGGGATAAAATTCCCCCTCCAAATGGCCAAAGATATCCATCACATGTGCCTCAAGCTCGGCTACACGGTTATAAAGCACCTAGGCCTGCTCTTCCTGCTGAGCTTCCACCTTTTCTTTAAAGTCTTGAAAGGCGGTATGAAGGGTAGAAACCTGCGAAAATAAGAAGTTACAAAAGGTAAAAAAACAACAACAACATGCAGAATAAAAGACATACCTCAGAGGTAAGCCTATCCCTCTCAGAGGTCAAGGAAGAAATCAAGCTCCCGGCTTCAGCACAGGCGGCCTGGGAATCATCAAGCGTAGACTTGAGATAAGTGGCACGAGAATCAAGTAAGGAGATGTCAGTGTCCTTCTGTGCAATATTACTTTTCAGCACTAACACCTCCGCGGTCAAGGCAGACACCTGAACACGAAGACGGACAACCTCCGCGGTCTCCGCCCTCTCCGCCTTCTCCGCCTCCTCCGCCAATAAAGATTTCAGTATGAGAATCTCCAAGTCTTTCTTCTCAAGCAACCTACTACGAGCATCATACTTGCCTTTGAGCTTCTCCTTAAGCTCCAGCTCATGCTCAGCGCGGGACCTTACCTCCGACTCAAGACAAATCTGCCGTGCCGCCCCCACATTGAACTCCGTATACAATTGTTCATAATCCATACTTCGAAGAGTAAAGAAAAAGCTAGGGGGAGCAACGCGGTCAACCAATGTGCGGCAGGAAAAACCGTCATCCAACATCGAGCCGTTGGTAATGTTCCATCGAGGAACATACCAACGTTTTGCCTTGACAGAATTCAGGGCGGGCAACTCATAAAAGGAGTCATCCGACCCTTTTGATGTCTTGAGATGGGAAGATCCGGCTACATCTGACATAGGCGTAACACCCACATTCTCCCGGGCGGAAATTACATTAGCAGCAGTAGTATACATCAGGACATCAACGGTACAAGCACTGTCAAATTTAAAAAAATGTTAAGGAAAGCACATAGAAGTGCAGTCAAACAAAAGGTAAACATGTAAATACCTCTGAACGACAACATGTGCCTGGATATCAGCCTGAAAAGAAGGCCTCAACACAAGGGGACTTGTCGGCATAAGTTGCCTCAGCCCAACAAGAGTCTTCCCACTAGTATCGGTAGCAAGGCTGGGGTGATCCTTCCTCAACTGCTTGGCAGGAAGGGTATCACTCTGCTTCACCAACCTCTTCCTCTTGGACTTCCCTGACTGTGTCGTGGCAACTTCCTCTGGCCTAGCCGCAGCCAGATCCGCATCCAGCTCCATCAAATCTAAATAGGTATCCTCTGGAACAACATTCTCTGGCTCCACTTCAGCCAGAGCAAACACCTCAGGGGCAGACACCTCAGGAGCAGTAGCAAAACTACTGCCACCTGCAGCAGGAGTAACCAAGGACATGAAACAATGACTCGTACTCTCCAGTAGCTTCACCTGATTATCTTTTTTCTGAATTTCCACCGCTTGGACCTTCCAGGGGTCGGCAGTCTTGATAAAGTCAAGCAAACCCATTTCTACAAAACAAACACCAAAAGATTAGACCTCATAAATAATCAAAAAAAATCCCACCGAAGGAAGTAACACCTACCCGTTCTGTCAGGCCTCTCAAAGGCCAGATAAGTATTTTCATCAAACGGATAATATGGGCTCAAACCCACAAGACACAAAAAGCACTCCAGATAATGGCGGAAAGGAGCTTTGTTGTTCTCCAGGAGCCTAACAGTCTGCTCTTGGCGAGCGGTAAGATAGGGAGCCGAATCTTTCTCCAACACGCCCCCCACATACAAGGAGACGGGGATAGGAAACACTTTAGCATCAACCCAGAAAAAATGATCGGACCAATTTTTAATGGAGTCCGGGGGTTTCGGGAAGCAAGAAGGAGATGATGTGGAACGTTTTGCAAAGGAAAACAACCCGTCACTATATGTACGGGTATAGAACGCACGGAACACAGTTACCGACGGGGCAAGGTCAAGCACGCGCGTCAAAACCTCAAAATGAGATACGCGGGCAGCACCAAAAGGGGATAATTGGGAAATATGTATGCGGAAATATCGGAGAACAGCCATAAAAAAATTTGTGAAGGGAATCCTATAACCACAATAATCAAAAAACCTGGTATAAACACCCACTTTACCCTCAGGGAATTGAGTGATAGTTTTATCCCGCCCCGGAGCCACGGGATGAACTTCATCAGGAATATAATAGTTATTACAAAAGTTTTCTACCATTTCTCGAGTCATAATGGAATGCTTAACAGCAAAGTTAGTCATTTTGAAGAGACGAGCGAAGAAAGATGCTAACCTGAATCTCGAAAAACCGTAGAAGTGAAGAAAACAACGCACGGAGGAAGGATAAAGAATAAAAGCTTGAAGAAATTGACAATGGCAGAAAGGAGGTTTGTGAAAAATAAAACAGTAAAAATGGGGGTGGGGGTATTTATACCCTTGGTATATTTACTCCTACCAATAGTCTGATGACGCTACGTGTATACCACTTACATAATCAACAACAGCAATACATCTAGGAAATAGTTAAAAAGCTATCAAAACCATCACATCAGCCAGAAGATAAAAGGACAACAGCGCTCTACGTTAGCGGAATGTCACCAACTTGATAAGGAAGCGTCATGGCATGAAATAGATAACTCCAGAAGCAAACCAGCAGCAACAAAGGAACCGAAAGTCTAGCATTGATCAGCGCACGCAGGACATGATCCGCAGGCAATATCATACTAGACTGGGGGGACTTGATGACGTATAATAGGTATACCAAGCTTCTGGGCTTGGGCCACACTATCACTTGGGCTTTTAGGGCCCAATTTATCAATAATGGGCCGTAACTAAACCCAATCCGGCATTAGTCGCGGTCCGAACGCAATAAAGCGGACGCGGATTTGACTGTAGGTTGGATCCGTCCATGGAAAGCACATGCGTTCGTTCACACGATTACCGCGGGACCTTGCCCGACAAGGGACCCACTCTGGCCACTACGAAATACTAGGAAACCCTAATACTAGACCTTTATAAATAGGGACCTAATACACAATGAACAGACGATTTTCTCACTCTATACTCTTATACTTTCTCTCTCTACATGTTTACTTACTTTCACACCGGAGTCTAACCGTAGGGTCCGTCCCCACGGTAAGGCTAACGGTCTTCATCTGATTGTGCAGGAAATCGTCACTTCTCTTGCTCTAATACAAAACCCAATGCTCAAATCATCTGGAAGCCCAACCCAACACAGGATTTGAGCCCAGGTTTATACTCGACATCTATTTTGTACTAACAATAGGAAACCCTGTAAATCCTTGTGACATGGGTCGCGTTAGACCAACATGTACCTTAACTTTTGCTACCTAGATCTTTATGTTAATTGCTCTAGAAAAATAGCATTTATAAATAATCAAGCAAAAGGCATAATCACTTAATACATATCTTAGAACTTACGGTCTTCTACATTCCAGCATCCTATTTGGCACTAACACATACGTAGAAATACACTTCAATCGTAGCTTTTAACAAAGAAATTTTGATGAAGTTGTATATTTATTAATTGATGAGGTCATGTATACTTTATATTATTACAACCGACTTTAAGTGAGATGACCCCTACCGAAAAGAAGAAGTCCTTTAAAGTAAAAAGTATTTAAAGAACACTCATGAGTATGCAACTAAACTATGGATCTTAAGCGACCAAGTACAAAGCACTGGTTTCACGTACCTAAAAGTCTAGCTGATGTGATTTTTTTAATAGGTTGTCCTGCATATAAAGATCAATGAAAGACTCCTATTTTTCTTCATGATCACTGGTTTCGATCACCAAATGTGACTCCTCGCCATCAGTTTTCTGAATCATGCATATCTTGCCACACGACTTATAGTCACCTATAGAAATGATATTACGTCATTAGATTTTCGTCAACAAAGTACATTTATCCATCGGTCGTTGTTGGGTTACCACTTACTATCTAATTATACATATTGGCTCTTTTGATAAATATAAAAGGCCGAAGAAGAAAAAGAATCTCCTCATCACATATATGGAAGGACTTAAAACATAAACCTTCGCGTGCACATGTCGGGTTGTGTTTTAGGAATTTATGTATTTATAACAACCCGTAATTTTCATAAATGTAAATATCCATCTATTAAGTTAGATGATGTACAAACTATCAATTATATATGAACTCACCTTTTTCAGGGAAATTTTTTGCTTTATTACATTACATTACTTTGCCAATATCTCAATATGCAATATATATCCTGCATAACTAAAGTTGATAGGCTCAGGCAACCTACATATGGCAATCCTATATTCATATATGTCAAACAATCATCATAACATATCAATTCAATATCATAATATCATTATTACAAAGTACATTACTCATATAATATGCCATTGGCAATATTATCTCAAGACGGGCTTTAAACCGTTATCGGATGCCTCTAAACCCTAATTCCATGAAGGATTAACGTCTAAAGTGAATGCACAAGCTACTAAAGCATATGTACAAGTAATATAATATCTCATTTGAAATATAAAATCTCTTCAAGTCAAAGTACAAATCTCTAAAAGCTCAATGTATAAGTCATTAAGCATAATCCCTAAAATAGCTATTTTACCTCCGTTTTCATTCTAATTTCTTCACCACCACTTGTTTACAAGAAACTACACTCATTCTATAATGTATAAACCATAAATAGTCTATTCATAAGCTTTCATACATCTTTTTATACTCAAAACCCTAATTCAAAACCCTAAACCCTAAAACCGAGCTAGTTTCTGAACCATGACTCGTTTCTTCGTTTTTATCCATTGTAAAAATAAACCAATACTTAAATAAGTTATAATAACATAAATTACAACATTCTCAATCACTTTCCATCATCATTTCACCATATTAACAACAATGTACAAGAAATAAAACTAGAAAACCCTAATTGTGCCCTAATTGTGATTTTGACCCGTTTACTCATTTTCTACCCATTTTAACCCAAACCACCTATCAACTTTTGATTATAATCCTTAAAATAAGTCTTAGGATCAGTAACCTAACATTCTTAATCAAATGTACACGAATTACAAGCTAGAAAACTCAACCCGAACCCTTATGAACCCTAAATGAACCCGAAATACAAACCCTTGCAAAATGACCCATTTTAACTATTTTTCTTGCAACCAAGCACCTCAATGACAAGCACCTTACCTCCCTAGCAGCTTACAAGAACCTCTCTTCAAAATATCTTCTATTTATATTGTATAAAATTCATCACATGCTTCTTGTCCGTTCTTTTTTAGCCGCGGTAAGCAACAAGAGAAACAACACATCAAAGCTAGTTTTCTAGCTTATACACCACATCTACTAGCCTCTACACATCATATACTAGCCCCTACATGTGTCAAGATCAGATCTTATGAGTTTCTTAAGCTTCTTGGTCTCAAACTAGTATAAATAGGACCATAGAACTTCATATTTCTTCATCCCCCACTTCCTCCTCTATAACCCTTACATAGAAGCAATCCTTTGCTCTAATAGATCCTAAGTGATCTTAATAAGGCTCAAGTTTAGAAAGGAAGCAAAAGAAACCAAGAAACGAAGCCCGGGAGTCGTTATTCTAGGCGTACGAAGCCGAAAGTCCCGATTCTGACCCGTTTCCAAGCTATAAGCTCAAACCAGGTTCTCTAAGCTTATGTTCTGCTTTCATAACGTCATAATGTTCATATGATCTTGATAAAATCATAATATAAAGCTTTGAACTCAAAAACCTAAGTGTTATGCCTTTTTGATCCAAAACCGTACACCCGAAACCCTAATTTCATGTTTTTACTTAAACTATGAGCTAAACTTGTAAACTATTGTTATAATCTATCCTAATAAGCTTATATAATGTTAAAATAAGTGCTTTAATAAGTCATGAAATAATTTGAGCTTAAAACCCGCGCGTTTTCATTTTAAAATCCTAATTTGACACGTTTTACTTCCTACCTTAACGAATTGTTAATTTAAACTTGCGTTATGTTAAATCTTCATATTTTAGTTTATTATAACTTATAAATGTCTATTGAAATGTTAAAATAAGCTTGCATGGCAATTTGGACATGTTTTGTAATTATAATCCATGCAAGGGGTATATATCATAATTTTCAAAAACTTATAACTAAAAGGACTAAAAGTGTCATTTTATTAAAGTTATAACTACAAGGGTCTATTATGTCACTTTTTAAAGTACAAGGTTTACTTGGTATATCTTTTAAACTTGAGGGACCAAAGTCGTAAAAGTGCAAACTCCAAGGGTATATTCTGCCACTTTTCAAACTCAAGGGTCTAAAATGTAACATTTTGAAAAAGTATAAAATCATATTCAAAACATTACCAGACATAACTTTAATTAACGCTTGACGTGCTTAACATTTCCAGATATTGAATAAAATGCTTAAAACTGCTTATGTTCTAATCATTATATCATTCATCATCGATGTGCTTTCAAAAATCATGTCCCGGATCTATATCATACCACAATACTAGGGAGCTTCATATTAAGGAGTTTCATCTTGGTATTATGTTCTGACTGAGTTGTTGGGTTTACGATTTAAAGTGCCCTAGCTCCTCAAACGTTTACTGAATGACTTCTGAATTATGATGGCCCGAACGGTGTTATGATAATTTTAATATCAAAACCGACATCAATGTAAAATCTTACATATTCAATCAAACTAAGACTTGACATATATTACCCCAGGTTGCCCGTGTTGAAGCCGTTACTTTCATTCCCTATACATTAGCTATCAATTTCCCTATAACTGTTCAGGTGAGTTCATAGCCTCGCATTTCAATCTTTTTATAAACCCGCGAGGGGGATACATGCTATAAACATGAATGCAATTATTTCTGTATGCTATTTCAATTTACTATTGCCTAAGTAACTGCTTTGCCTTTAAGTCCCCATAATCATGAACCGTTAATTACTCTCCGTAGTAAGCGCGAATGATGTGAATAGATCTATTTGGGCTGGACTCCCCGTTGGTGTACCCAGTTACGTGTAACCAATTGCACATCATTAGAAATCACGCGGGTATTTTGGCAAAGGTACCCGCAGGGGCTATAACGTATCACCATACCCTAAGGCTACGGATTTATGAGCTAATGGCAATAATAAATATGTTTTCAATGCCGGGTGTATATCAACGTAACCCGTATATCGCGTTTGCATTCAAAATATATTACTTAAACTTATGGATTTCACTCAACCTTTATGTTGACTTTTTAATATGTTTTATCTCAGGTAACTAATGGCACGGAGTGGCGAGGACATGAAGATGGAAAAACTGTTATCATTTACACTTTGTAAATACAGATATTGGGACCTCTCTTTTGTAAAAAGTCTGAAGAAATAATGAATGATAACTTATTTTCGTAAACGACTTTTTTTGATTCATTTTCTATGATTATGACTGTTGTACTTTGAAGTAATACCCCAGATTAGCTTCCGCTGCTATATGTAAAAATGGGGGTGTTACAGATTTGGTATCAAGAGCCAACGATATAGAGAACATGGTTAAAACCTTAACTATAACTACTTTTCTTTTTCCATCCAAGAAAGTCCCCCATGCCGCTATATCTCCCGGAATGGTATGTTACATAACTATTATATTACTAAATAAATAACTTATGTTATTTACTGCTGGGTTGTTAAGCAGAACGATGTCTTCCCCCGACCATCCTACTGCCAATTTGGAGGATGCCTTTTCTTCCAATTTCCCAAACTATGTTCCTTCGGTTTCCCCGGATTATGTCCCGGCCTCTCCAGGGAAAACTTACTCTAGTGCTTCCAATTTATTTGGAATTGCCCCGCTAGCTTCACCGACCCTTTCGTTATTTCCCGATGATCCGTACATGAAAGTTTTACAAGCTTTCCATACTGAAAAATCACCAATCCCGCCTCCAATTATCATACCTCCTAAACCTCAAGAATTCTTTCTTCCAGAAGGACTTCTTTCACCAACAAAATCATCTTCTTTTACCCCGTTCCAACCTCAAACTTTTGAGATTGGCGAAAGCTCTCAAAAGTCAACTATCGAGCGTCATGAAGAACAAATCCTGGATATCTTAAATAGCCTAGATGCAATCCCCATCGAACGTATCGAGCATATTGAAAATGGAATCGAAGGCCTCGGAAAAGGAACTGTAATTATTCAACGAGATTTTGATGCTCTGGAAGCCGAACTTCAGCAAGCTCATACTCAGATTTCCAAACTCCAGAGAAAGCAAATAGGATGCAACCATAAAATTTCTCTAGCCCGCTATAGGATTGCTGAATTAGGAGAAGTTATCAACGACATGGAAACTCGTCACCAAGCAGACATAGAAAATCTCATGAACTCCATCATCGAACTTCAGAACTGCATGGAATGATCATCCAGTTTCTAGTTTAAATTTCAGTTTTTAGCTCTAACCTAGCCACGGGATGTGTGGTATAAATAAAAACACCTGTCAAATCTTGACTATGTATAGTACTAAGGCAAGTTGTTCTTAAATACAAAGGCAATCCCGTTATCTACCTTGTTGTTTCTTACCACTTTATTCATCTCATCATTATTCATCATTCATTCATCCATCGTACATTCATCATCATACCATAACCTTTAGATATCACCATTGTTAAAAATGCTTAAATAAAGCATTATTCTTTAAGCATTTCAAGAATAAGCAATTCTCTTTAATCATTTTAAAGAAGAACAAGCATTATACTTGTGATATCATTCTTATTACGTGTTATCTTTTGTTGGTAGAATGCCTCTAAAAAGAGCATCAACAACGGAAGCACCGGCTATGACTCAAGATGCCATTAGAAAGTTAGTTGCTGATAGTGTCACCTCGGCTCTAGAAGCTCAAGCTGCGACAATGGCAAGTGCTAGTAATCCCGACAGGAACACCGGTCCTACTGGAACTCCTGCAGTGAAAACGGGAAACTACAAAGAGTTTATTAGCTGTCAACCTTTCTACTTTAATGGTACGGAAGGAGCAGTAGGCCTTATTCGCTGGTTTGAACGAACCGAATCAGTATTCTCCCGTAGCAGATGTGCCGAAGAGAATAAAGTAACATTTGCTACTGGTACTTTAACTGACGATGCCTTGTCCTGGTGGAATGCATATGCCCAGCCTATGGGAATAGAGCAAGCCAATCAAATCACCTGGACTGAGTTAAAAAGGCTTCTGACAAACAAGTATTGTCCCCGGACTGAGATCAGAAAGATGGAAGAAGAACTTTACAATCTGATTGTAAAGGGAAATGATCTTAAACCTTATGTTAGAAGATTCCAAGAATTAACGGTTCTATGTCCAAACATGGTGCCAAACAACGATAAACTCTTGGAAGCTTTCATCGGGGGACTACCTCGAAGCATTGAAGGAAATGTTACTGCCTCTAAACCTCAAACTTTAGAGGAAGCCATCAACATAGCCCAAAGGCTAATGGATCAAGTAACTAAGCATACCCCAATGCAAGTGTCGAGTGACAACAAACAAAAATTTGACGACAGAAGAACTTTCAACAACAATTCCCGCAGCAACAACTACCGTAACACCAACAATCGCTACAACAATCGTCAACAACAAAACCGAAGGCAAGAAGCTAGTAGAGCCTATGCTGTTACTCCATCAGAAAATAGTAGGTATGCCAGAGATCTCCCTTTGTGCAAGAGATGCAATTTCTATCACACCGGACCTTGTACTGGTAAATGTAATATTTGCAACAAGGTGGGTCATTTAAGCAAGAACTGCCGAAGCAAGAAGCCAGCCACTAGAAGTAATCAACTACCAGTGACAGTTGTTTGTCATGCCTGTGGTAAAAAAGGACATTATACAAATCAGTGCCGAAAGACCAACATTAATGCCTAAGGAAGAGCCTACATGATGAGAGATAAGAATGCTCCTCAAGACCCGAACGTAGTTATGAGTAAGTTTCTTCTAAATTAGCATTTAGCTAAAGTATTATTTGATTCCGGAGCTGATAGAAGCTTTATATCCATATCGCTTGCCTCTATGCTAAATATTCCGTCTATTACAATAGATACCTTTTATCATATCGAAATGGCTGACTAAAACTTAGTAATCACAAACACTGTTATTAAAGGCTGCACTTTAACTCTGCTAAATCAACCTTTCAAAATCGATCTCGTGCCAATTAAGCTTAGTAGTTTCGACGTTGTCATCGGTATGGACTGGTTATCCAAGTATCATGCCAAAATTCTTTGTGACAAAAAAGTCATTCACATTCCTATCAACGGTGAAACTCTAATCATTCGAGGTGATCGAAGTAAAACTCGACTAAATCTCATATCCTGTATAAAAACCGAAAGGTATATATCCCGAGGTTGTCAAGTTTTCATGATTCAAGTAACGGAGAAGAAATCAGACGAGAAAAGACTAGAAGAAATTCCCGTAGTCAAAGAATTTCCAGATGTTTTTCCTGAAGATCTACCTGGTCTCCCTCCCGTTCGCTAAGCAGAATTCCTAATCGACTTAATCCCCGGAGCAGCACCTGTAGCTCAAACACCTTACAGATTAGCTCCTTCAGAAATGTATAAGTTATCTAACTAACTTCAATAACTAACCAACTGAGGTTTCATTCGACCAAGTACATCGCCTTAGGGAGCTCCTGTCTTATTTGTTAAAAAGAAAGATGGATCTTTCAGAATGTGTATCGATTACCGAGAGTTAAATAAACTTACCATAAAGAATCGTTATCCATTGCCCATGATCGATGACTTATTTGATCAACTTCAAGGTTCAAGCATTTACTCAAAAATCGACTTAAGATCAGGTTATCATCAACTCAGAGTAAGGGAAGAAGATATTCCTAAGACTGCTTTCAGAATAAGATACGGACACTATGAATTTCAAGTCATGCCATTTGGTTTAACAAACACACCTGCTGTATTCATGGATCTCATGAATCGTGTGTGTAAACCCTATTTGGATAACTTCGTAATAGTGTTTATCGATGATATTCTTATTTATTCTTGCAACGAAGAAGAACATGAAAATCATCTCAGAATTATCTTGGAATTACTCCGAAAAGAGAAATTGTATGCCAAGTTCTCTAAATGTGATTTCTAGATTAATATCGTGCAATTTCTTGGTCATCTCATTGATAATCAAGGACTTCATGTCGACCCTGCAAGATTGAAGCTGTTAAGAATTGGACATCTCCTACTACACCCACAGAAGTGCGTCAATTCTTAGGACTCGCCGGCTATTATCGAAGATTTATCGAAGGTTTTTCAAAAATTGCAAAGCCTTTGACCAAATTAACCCATAAAAACAAGAATTATATCTGGGGCGAAGAACAAGAATAAACTTTTCAACTTCTTAAACAAAAACTATCTGAAGCACCAATCTTAGCATTACCAGAAGGAAATGATGATTTTATCGTTTATTGTGATGCATCTCTTCAAGGGTTAGGAGCTGTATTAATGCAAAGAGAAAAAGTCATTGCATATGCATCTCGACAACTCAAACCTCACGAAGAAAACTATACTACTCATGATCTTGAATTAGGAGCACTAATATTCGCTCTTAAAATCTGGAGACACTATCTATACGGTACAAAGTGTACAATTTTCACTAATCACAAGAGCCTTCAACATATTCTTCGTCAAAAAGAATTGAATATGAGGCAACGCCGATGGTTAGAATTACTCGCAGATTATGATTGTGAGATTTGCTATCATCCTGGAAAGGAAAATGTTGTGGCAGATGCCTTAAGTCGGAAGAAACAAATCAAACCTCTCCGAGTTCGAGCATTAATCTTAACCGTTCATCTAAAATTACCATCTCAAATTATCGAAGCCCAAAATGAAGCCCTCAAAGAAGAAAATGTCAAAAACAAGAACCTACGAGGAATGGACAAATCATTTGAAATTTATGGATGATAGTGTAGATCACCTGTTTGCTGGGCCGAAGTTGGAGATTCTCAACTTACGGGACCAGAAATAATTCAAGAAACCACTGAAAAGATCGTGCAAATTCGTCAACGCTTACAAGCAGCAAGAGATCGACAAAGAAGTTACGCCAATATAAGGCGAAAGCCTTTAGAATTTCAAGTTGGCGATCGTGTTATGTTGTTTACATGTTCTAGAGTTAAAGCAGAATGTCAAAAAGCCATCTGGCTATCTGGTACAACCGAAAATTCCTATGTGGAAATGGGAAAGGATAACAATGGATTTCGTTACAAAGCTACCCAAAACCTCAACCGGACATGATGCCATCTGGGTCATTGTCGATCGTCTTACCAAATTAGCACATTTCATTCCCATTCGAGCGACTGATAGTATGGAAACTCTTACGAGGTTATACATCAAAGAAATAGTCTCTCGACATGGATACTCCAATCGTTATCATCTCAGATCGTGACAGTTCATTTCAACGTCAGATTCTGGCAATTCATTGCAAAATGCTTTGGGTAATCAACTAGCATGAGTAACAACATTTCATCCTGAAATCGATGGACAAAGTGAAAGAACCATCCAAACACTCGAAGACATGCTATGAGCTTGTGTTATAGATTTCGGGAAAGGATGGGATAAACATTTACCATTGGTAGAATTTTCCTACAATAACAGTTATCATGCCAGTATCAAGGCAGCACCGTTCGAAGCACTTTATGGTCGAAAGTGTAGATCACCTGTTTGCTGGGCCGAAGTTGGAGATTCTCAACTTACGGGACCAGAAATAATTCAAGAAAAAAAAACCCATGAAAAGTTCGTACTAATTCGTCACACTTTTCCCTCCTTTTTTAACCTCCTTTTTTTTCTCCGTCGCAAAATGCAAGAGATCGACAAAGAAGTTACGCCAATGTAAGGCGAAAGCCTTTAGAATTTCAAGTTGGCGATCGTGTTATGTTAAAAGTATCACCCCGTAAGGGTATCTTTCGATTCGGAAAATGAGGAAAGCTTAATCCCCGATACATTGGACCATTCAAAATCCTTGAACGAATTGGCCCAGTGGCATACAAACTAGAGCTTCCTAATTGCTTTCATTTTTGTTTCTTTTACTTGTTTTTGCTTTTTTTTTAGTAGAAATAGTTCCTAACCAATCATTGACCATTCAAAACACGCGATCACAAACTTAATCCTGATTTTCAATTCACGCCTCGACGGGAAACGACCCGGGAAGGTTTTTTTTAGGGTTTTTGCTTTGGATAATAGTAATAAATTTCTTAAAAGCCTTAGGAATACTTATCTCTCTATTATTGATCTTACCCTTATTATATATTTATATTATATTATATTTATATATATATTAAGTGACAAGTTAATTTTTGGCGCAGTTGCCGGGGAGGTGTGCTACGATTATCGTGTTTACGTTTGAAGATTAGTTTTTGAAGACCCTTCCTCGTGAAGTTATCATTTTCCATTTGTTAATATTTTCTTCTTATTATAAAAATCAAAAATACCAACAATACTTTTCCTAAAGTTTTGAAAGTACCAAAAAAGTTGAAAAACCAACAAAACAAATCGTGTTGTTAATCGTTATAATCGGCTCACCTTTGTTTACAAATTATAAGGAGGTATTATGGAGGGCTTGATCCAGGAACATCGCCCTAAAAGGAGAACGCTTTTAATCACTTCGGCGTGCTAATTCCTTCCGCTCTCTTTGTGAATAGTTTTAAAGAGGTACCGTGGACTTTTAACTACGGTTACAAAAATATTGTGTTGTTCTTGTATTTGTGCATGCGCACTCGCATCTTCTTCGAATCAATTTGGTGAATCTTCTCCTAATCCTGAACTACTTCAAATTCTGAAACATGTAACGTAGAGTTCTATAACAACCCGAATTTTCATAAAGGTAAATATCCATCTGTTAAGTAGATGTGTACAATCTATCAATTATATGAGAACCACCTTTTTAAGGGAAATTTTTTCGCTTTTATTATATTACTTACTTGCCAATATCTCGATGTACAAATTTCTTGCATAAAGTTAACGGGCTTAGGGCAACTACATATGGCAATCCTATCTTATATATGTTCAAGCAATAAATTCTTAATTTATAAGTCAATTCATAATATTCATTTTTACACAAAGTACATTATTCCTATAATGTACCATTCGCAACGTATATCAAAACAGGCTTTAAACTGTTATCGTATGCCTCTAAACCCTAATTCCATTAATGATTAATATCTAAAGTGAATACACAAGCTACTAAATCATATGTATAAACAATATAACATCTCATTTGAAATATAAAATATCTTCAAGTCAAAGTACAAGTCTTTAAAATAGCCGTTTTACCTCCGTTTTCATTCTAATTTCTTCACCACCACTTGTGTACAGCTACTTACAACCAATATACATGTGTAAACCCCTAATTACTTCTATTCATACATCTTTTTACACTAAAATACCAATTCAATAAACCCTAAACCTATAATCTGAGCTAGCTTTCTAAAACCATGGATCATTTCTCATTTTTATCCATTGTAAAAACCCAAACCAACACTAATTAAGTATATAAACTTAATTTAAGACATTTTTCAATCATATTCCATCATCATTACATCAATTTACTTCAGCTAGATGCAAAACGAATCCAAGAAACCCTAATTGTGCCCTAATTGTGATTTTGACCCGTTTCTAAGCTATAAGCTCAAGACCAGGTTCTATGCGCTTATTGATAAGTGTAAAATAACATATTATTTTATACCTAAATAATCCAATTAACCCAAAACATACCAAAAATGGCAAAAATATTGCTTGTATTGTGTTTTGTTGTACGCAGGTTGGAATAAGTCAAAGAATCACAAGGTAAACAGTCAAAAAGCAAGCATAACACGGGACCACGAGAATCAATAGAGTAACAAAGACGAAGCCCCAAAAGACCAAGCCTTAGCCATTTTCATCTTCTAGTTCCATTCTTGCAATTTCAAAAGTTATTTATAACTTGAAGAAAGAAAAGAATTCATGGACCAAATGTGCACCCTTCCAAACTTCAAACAGTTTTACTGGCAAAGAAGGTGCGGGAACCCCTTTTTACTATTCATCATCTCCCTAGTATTCCACCATCATGTAAATCAAGGGGATGTACCATGATTTAAAGAAACTCTATTGGTGGCCTAACATGAAGGCAATCATCACAGAATATGTTAGCAAGTGTTTGACATGTTCTAGAGTTAAAGCAGAATGTCAAAAGCCATCTGGCTTATTGGTACAACCAAAAACTTCTATGTGGAAATGGGAAAGAATAACAATGGATTTCGTTACAAAGCTACCAAAAACCTCAACCGGACATGATGCCATCTGGGTCATTGTCGATCGTCTTACCAAATCAGCACATTTCATACCTATTCGAGCGACTGATAGTATGGAAACTCTTACAAGGTTATATATTAAAGAAATAATCTCTCGACATGGCATACCAATCTCTATCATCTCGGATTGTGACAGTCATTTCACATCCAGAATCTGGCAATCATTGCAAAATGCTTTGGGTACTCAACTAGACATGAGTACAGCATATCATCCTAAAACCGATGGACAAAGTGAAAGAACCATCCAAACACTCGAAGACATGCTATGAGCTCGTGTTATAGATTTTGGGAAAGGATGGGATAAACATTTACCATTGGTAGAATTTTCCTACAATAACAGTTATCATGCCAGTATCAAGGCAGCACCATTCGAAGCACTTTATGGACGAAAGTGTAGATCACCTGTTTGCTGGGCCAAAGTTAGAGATTCTCAACTTACGGGTCCAGAAATAATTCAAGAAACCACTGAAAAGATCGTACAAATTCGTCAACGCTTACAAGCTGCAAGAGATCGACAAAGAAGTTACGCCAATGTAAGGCGAAAGCCTTTAGAATTTCAAGTTGGCGATCGTGTAATGTTAAAAGTATTACCCCGTAAGGGTATCTTTCGATTCAGAAAACGAGGAAAGCTTAATCCCTGATACATTGGACCATTCAAAATCCTTGAACGAATTGGCCCAGTGGCGTACAAACTAGAGCTTCCTGAAGAGCTTAGTAGTATCCACAATACTTTCCACATTTCTAATCTCAAGAAGTTCTTATCCGATGAATCTCTTATTATTCTAATGAAAGAACTTCAACTCGACGACAAACTCAACTTTATAGAAGAACCAGTGGAAGTAATGGATCGTAAAATTAAGCAATTAAAGCGAAGTCGTATTCATATAGTCAAAGTGCGATGGAACTCTAAAATAGGACCAGAGTTTACATGGGCACGCGAAGACGAAATTCGTGCCAAATATCCTCATCTATTTTCAATCATTACTTCAACATCAAATTAAATCTTGGGACGAGATTTCTGTAAGGATGGGGGACTATAACAACCCAAAATTTTCATAAATGTAAATATCCATATATTAAGTTAGATGATGCACAATCTATCAATTATATATGAACTCACCTTTTTCAGGGAATTTTTTTGCTTTATTACATTACTTACTTTGCCAATATCTCGATGTACAACATTTCTTGCATAACTAAAGTTAACGGGCTCAGGTAACCTACATATGGCAATACTATCTTCATATATGTCAATCAATCATCATAATATATCAAGTCAATATCATAATATCATTCTTACAAAGTACATTACTCATATAAAGTACCATTTGCAATATTATATCAAAACAGGCTTTAAACCGTTATCGGATGCCTCTAAACCCTAATTCCATGAATGATTAATATCTAAAGTGAATGCACAAGCTACTAAAGCATATGTACAAGTAATATAACATCTTAATTGAAATATAAAATCTCTTTAAATCAAAGTACAAGTCATTAAAAGCTCAGTGTACAAGTCATTAAGTATGATCTCCAAAATAGCCGTTTTACCTCCGTTTTCATTCTAATTTCTTCACCATCACTTGTGTACAAGCTACTACACTCAATATACAATATGTAAACCATAATTATTCCATTCATAAGCTTTCATACCTATTTCTACATTCAAAACCATAATTCAAAACCCTAAACCCTAAAACCGAGCTAGTTTCTAAATTATGACCCGTTTATTGATTTTTATCCATTGTAAACCCAATAAAACTCTCAAATAAGTTATAATAACATAAATTATAAAATTCTCAATCAATTTACATCATCATTTAACCATATTAACAACAATATACAAGAAATAAAACTAGAAAACCCTAATTGTGCCCTAATTGTAACTTTTGACCCGTTTACTCATTTTCTACCCATTTTAACACAAACCACCTATCAACTTTTGATTATAATCCTTAATAAAAGTCTTAGGATCAGTAACCTAACATTCTTAATCAAATGTACACGAATTACAAGCTAGAAAACTCAATCCGAACCCTACAGAGCCATAAATGTACCCGTATACACCTTTCTTTCATTTTGACCCATTTTAACTAATCTTTTTGCAATCAAGCACCTCAATGAATAAGCTCCTTCATTCCTAAGCAGCTTACAAGCAGCTCTCTTCAAATATCTTCATCTTATATTGTTTAAAAATGGCATATGGTCTCCTTGTTTTTCCTAACTTAGCCGCGGCATGCAATGGGGTAAACACCTCATCCAAGATAGTTTCTAGCTTAACCAACACATCATATAGACCCTATTCATCTTCCTCTAGATCTATTATGTGTCTAACATCAGATCAGAGAAGAAACCTTAAGCCTTAAATGTTTTCAACTATAAATAGGAACCTAAATCATTCATTTTTCTTCATCCCCTACTTCCTCCTCTATAACCCTTACATAGAAGCAATACTTTGCTCTAATAGATCCTAATAGGTCTTAATAAGGCTCAAGTATAGAAAGGAAGCAAAAGAAACCAAGAAACGAAGCCCCGGAGTCGTTATTCTAGGCGTACAAAGCTAAAAGTCCCGATTCCGACCCATTTCTAAGCTATAAGCTCAGGTCCAGGTTCTCTAAGCTTATATTCTGTATTCATAATTTTATAATGCTCATATGATCATGCTAAAAATAATATAAAGCTTTAAACTCAAAAACCTATGTGTTATACCATTTTGATCAAAAACCGTACACCCGAAACCCTAATTTCATGTTTTTACTTAATCTATAAGCTAAGCTTGTAAACTATTGTTATAATCTATCCAAATAAGCTTAACTAACATTAAAATAGGTACTTTGATAAGTCATGAAAGAATTTGAGCTTAAAACCCGCGCGTTTTCATTTTGATAACCTAATATGACCCGTTTTGCTTCCTAGCTTAACGAATCGTTAATTTAAACTTGCGTTGTGTTAAATCTTCATATTTAATTTATTATAACTTATAAATGTCTATTGAAATGTTAAAATAAGCTTGCATGGCAATTTGGATATGTTTTGTAAAAATTTTCCATGCAAGGGGTATATATCGTAACTTTTGGAAACTTATAACTAAAAGAACTAAAAATGTCATTTTATCAAAGTTATAACTACAGGGGTCTATTATGTCACTTTTTAAAGTACAAGGTTTACTTTGTATATCTTTAAAAGTTAAAGGACCAAATTCGTAAAAGTGCAAACTCCAAGGGTCTATTTTGCTACTTTTCAAACTTCAGGGTCTAAAATGTAACATTTTGAAAAAGTATAAAATCATATTCAAACAATACACCCATAACTTTAATTAACACTTGATCCTGCTTAACATTCCAATATTATTAAAATGCTTAAAACCACTTATGTTATAATCATTATATCATTCATCATCAATGTGCTTTCAAAATCATGTCCCGGATCCATATCATACCACAATACTAGGGAGCTTCATATTAAGAAGTTTCATCTTGGTATTACGTTTTGTTGTTGGGTTTACGATTTAAAGTGCCCTAGCTCCACAAACGTTTACTGAATGACTTCTAATTATGATGCCCGCGGTGTTAAGAATAATTTTTATATCAAAACGACATCGATGTAAAATCTTACATATTCAAAATCAACTAAGACTTGACGTATACGCCTAGGTGCTGTGACGAAGCCGTTACGATTCAATTTCATATTACCTGGTTATCAATTTCCTATAACCGTTCAGTGAGTTCATAGCCTCCGCAATTCAAACTGTTTATAAACCCCGCGAGGGAGATACAAGTTAAAACATGATGAAATTATTATGTATGCTATTTCAATTTACTATGCCTAAGTAACTGCTTTGCCTTTAAGTCCCCATAATCATGAACCATTAATTACTCTCCGTAGTAAGCGCGAATGTTGTGAATAGATCTATTTGGGCTGGACTCCCCGTTGGTGTACCCAGTTACGAGTAACCAATTGCACATCATTAGAAATCACGCAAGTATTTTGGCAAAGGTACCCGCAGGGGCATTAACATATATATATCCCAAGGCTTCGGATTCATGAGCTAATGGCAATAAATAAATATGATTTCAATACCGGGTGTGTATCAACGTAACCCGAATATCGCATTTGCATTCAAATTATATTACTTAAACCTATGGATTTCACTCAACCTTTGTGTTGACTTTTTAGCATGTTTTATCTCAGGTAACTAATGGCATGGAGTGACGAGGACATGAAGATGGAAAAACCGTTATCATTCAAATGTTGTATTTTAGATGTTGGGACCGCTCGTTTATAAAAACTCTGATGAAATAATAAATGATAACTTATTTTCATAAACGACTCTTTTTTATTCGTTTTCTATGATTATGATTGTTGTACCTTTGAAGTAATACCCCAAATTAGCTTCCGCTGCTATATGTAAAAATGTGGGTGTTACAGACTTTTCTTTAGCTTCCTTTACTCCGCCCTTCTCACCAACCATCCTTCGTCCATCTTAAGAAATATCTCTTGGTAAGCTTGACATGCATCTTTATTTTTCAAATCATTGTATTCATATTCCTTTACAGCAACATACTCTTCTTCTTGTCCAAATGAATACTTGATCATCTAAAATCTTCTAATCTTGCAAACTGGCTATTTTTGAGTGGGATCCTCAAACAAATCACACTGTCCCTCTTCGTGTTGTTCCTCCTCTTCCTGAACATCACAGTTGTTGCTTGTTTTACCATCCTATATCAAGATAAGGATCATAGGGAGTATTGACGTTTGTGTATGGTCCGCGTATATGATCTCTCCAATTAGTAAATGGAGAGCATTCATGATCATTTATTTTCCACCAACATTCTTGAAGCTTTACCAACAATTCATAATTGAGTTCGTGGAAGTTTCTGAAAGATCTTTTTAACCATGCGCAAAAATTTATCACACTTTGAGTAGAGTCTCCCCACGACTTTTCATAAATGGTTTTCTGCTTCAGGGCTTCTTCTTTTAAACTGCTATCTGTCAAATTGTCGTACCATTCATAATCTTGAAAGTAGTCAAGTAACCTACCCTAATTCATTCCAGGTAACTCCTCCACCGTTACAGAATCTATCTTATTAATTGAGGTGGGCCATTTAACCACCCCATTCTTGAATAGAAGGTTCACAAATATGATCACATATTTCATATGGTACTCCATTCTCAGACCATGGCTCATCAAGTTCATTATTCCATTCGTTCATATAATCTTCATAAGTCTTTGTTCTTTCAATATCGTGAGTAAATAATTCTGTATCAACTTTAAGAAGATAATTGAATTCATCAAATGCTTTACACAAGGGTG
This sequence comes from Tanacetum coccineum, assembly GCA_026074375.1. Lineage (NCBI taxonomy): Eukaryota > Viridiplantae > Streptophyta > Magnoliopsida > Asterales > Asteraceae > Tanacetum > Tanacetum coccineum. The sequence continues at coordinate 23,238 of BQNB010094564.1, forward strand.
TCTCGAAGTCAAATATGTTGGTCTCGATCCTAAAGATTTCAGCAACTTCCTCCTTATCAATCAAATTTTTGTCATCAGGATAAGAGAATTCTTCATCAGTAAGTTCTACTTCTTCATCACCTCTCTTCCAATAGAGTCATAATGCATTATTTGTATACTAATCCATTGTCTTATGGTTATAGAATTTTGAAGCTAATCATTTACCAAATTCAACATCAGATGGGTCGTATTCCATGTCAGCATATGTTCCCATATCCTTACAACTACGAGAAGGCTGGTAATATTTCCTAAAAAATTTCTCAGTCAAATCCACCCAAGTAGTAATTGAGCCTTTAAATTCATCAAACCATTTGCTTGCATTTCCAACTAATGAGATCGAGAAAACAACAAGCCTAAGTCGTTCATGATTTACATTAGGCAAGTCAATAGGGTCAACAATTTTAAGGAAGTATGTGATATGTTCGACAACGTCTTCCCCATTAGTACCACTGAAGGCATTTTCGAGCAAATCATCAAGGAATCTTCCTTTTAGTTCATAAGCAGCTTTACCATTAACCGTAATACTTGTGATCCCTGAATAACCAATTTTCTTGGTTTTTGGTCATGAATTCTTCCATTATTGCTTTCGTCTTAATTTATGTCATTACTTCTTTAGTCTACTCACTCTGATTGGTACAATCTGTAACAAAGGAAAAAATATCATTAGGATTTGCTCAGAGGAAAGTAAGAAGAATATCAAGCTCAGAAACCAAATATGAAGAATATGTTTCTACTGTTATATCAGGTGATCTATACGTCGTATTCAATTGATTTGAATATGCCGTATAGATCTGTTGAACAGATACGTTGTATTGGTTAAGAAAATTAGATACGCTGTATTTAATTAAAGTGAATCCGCCGTATCAGGTTATCGACCAGAACAGTGTATAGAAAACAATAAAGCAAACAAAACAAACACACAAGCAAGCAAACAATAATAAACAAATATACAGAATTTTACACTAATCTAAATTAGACTAATTTTAGGGGTTAAGCTAATCTAGAGTTAAATTAATCTACGGTTAAAACCAAAATATTAAATAAAAATAAAGATTAAACAAATTCACACCCCGACAACGACGCCAAAAACCTGATGTGTCATCGTGTAGGTGGTTACTTTAGTTATCAAGTTTTAAATTTATATTTTTCTGACTTTACCTAAAACAACACTTTAACGGGCTGTGTACCCGATCAGATGTAGCTGCGTTGGTAAGTAGAGTGTCGGTCACTAAGAGCAAAAGCATTAATCTTATAGTTCTATCAATACTTAGGTTAACTAAATTAAGTTAATTTAAACTATGTAAATTCTAATCTATGTTAAACCTATGTTAATTTTAATTCTAAAGGATAAAAGGGGTTTCAGTCTGAGAGACTGGCACAGGTTTGGTGGTGACTTAAATCAATTTAAAACACAATAAGACACGCAAGCAGATAATCAAAAGATAGAAGAGCGGTCTAGCCAATTATAGGAAAATTGTATTAACCATGATAATCCAATTAAAACGCAGGTTTTTTATTTTAGTGCAATGCGTGCTTATCTCGAGGCGGCATATCATTCCAAGATTTAGGCGGTACTTCTACCTAAAACCTAGACACATAGAATTCTGTCACAATTAAACGCATCCGCGTAAAGCATCCTATTTGCTGATTATAATCTATCTTAGGAGATTAATAATTGATCTTATTAAACCATAGCTCGTGGAGACTTTACCCACTTACTGCTTACCGACTCTTTATATACTAGTAGTCCACCGTTTGAGTCTTTACCAAAGGAAGAAGAACGCTATACTTGGTCACCTGCTAGAATAACTTATTCCCTTAACGACTCTAGACATATAAATTATGGATATGGAGAGCCATCCTAGAATCTAGCTAGCGAGATATTTTGCATTCCAAGATCCAGTTGAATGATGGGTCGCATACTTAAGCACATAAACAAGTACGAATTGATAAACATAATCAACAACCAACAATAAATTAAGCAGTCGATATAAACAAACCAAACTTTTAAATCTTTATAATCATTGATAATACCCAAGTGTATTAGCCCTTAACCATTGTAATTAATACATGAATAATCAATCAACCAAGGTAAACTAACCGAGTTAAATGAATGATACCAAAAATCAAACAATTATAACAGTATATGGATTACAAGGTGTTTTCTATGGAATTAGTAGCTTTGTTTGACCTCTTCTGCTCTTCTTGTCTTCTAAAAATTGATTTTTGTGGTTATGGTATAGAAAATATGATCAAGCACACCTAAAATTCATTTTTAGGTTTTCTATTTATAGTGTATGGAATTCCTTTGATACGCCGTATTGGTTGAAGTCAATACGGCGTAATGGGGGTTTCTTGGAGTAGGGACCACGTTCAATATCTTCCAGAATATTTAATTACTATATCTTGGATATGACGTATAGAAGTCTTCTGGATATGGCGTATAGGTCTTCTTGGTTTCTCGTGAAGTGCAGGCACAGATACGTCGTATCTTCCTTGATGGATACGGCGTATAGAATATCAAAATAGTATTCTTTAGATTTCTTCGTTTAAGCTCCAGAATGCGTACCTTTTAGCTAATCTTCACAAAGTACTCCATAATTACTGCAATTCTCAATATAAACGATTAAGTACCAATTCATGCAATAAGTATATAAAATGGGTAAGAATCATGTGATAAATGATGCTATAAAAGTGACGTTATTTGATGTCATCAAATATCCCCCCACTTGAATCCTACTTGTCCTCAAGTAGCATTTAGAAATTTATGAAAATGTATCCCAAAGGATTTTTCCGTTAACCATTTATTT
>BQNB010094565.1:0-18458 GCA_026074375.1 Tanacetum coccineum
TCGGTTCGGTTCTCGAGTTGTTCGGTTAGTTCGGTTCAATTAATTATTTTTTTTGGGTCAAACTGAGAACCAAACCGAACTCGGATTCAACCGAACCGAACCGAAAACCGAATTTGAATTCGGTTCGGTTTTCGGTTTGGCCCGAATAAACCGAACAACCCGAATTTCACAATTTTTATTTTTAAAAATTAATAATTACAGAAGTATTTAGCATAAAAAGTATTTTTTTTATTAGGATAAAAGTTTTATTGTATTTATATATATATAAATATATAAAAAATATATATATTTATATGAATTCGGTTTTCGGTTTTGATTGCGAAACCATATCCAAACCGAGAACCGAATTAGTAGTTCGGTTCGGTTCGGTTCTGGCATATTCGGTTAGTTTCAGTTATTTTCGATTCGGTTCAGTTTCGGTTTTCGGTTTATTCGGATTTTTCGGTTTTTCTGCTCACCCCCTAGTATAAAGCTGAAAAAGATTTCACATGGTCCAAGAAAATAACACACGAAATTGGGCTGCCATTGGCATTGTATTGGGCCGTTCTTTCCGCTTACGCAAAACGACATCATTTCTTTCCAATTTTAGTAGATATAGTAAAATAAAATAGTAATAGTAACAATTTTAGTAGACATCGTTTCTTTCCATGTCGTGTTAAAGAAGAATTCCGTCTTCACTTTGCTAATCGGTTTCGAGCTCCAGTCGACACTAGGTATAAACTTAATTATACTTTTCCTAATAAGTTGCAACCTGATCAGATGACCACTTTGGAGAGCCCGGTTTTCATAGACGAAGTTCGTAATGCGGTGTGGGGCTGTGGTGAGAACAAATCGCCGGGCCCTGATGGGTTCTCGTTTGAATTTTTTCGCAAATTCTGGGATACCGTAGGTTCTGATTTTTGTGAGGCGGTTGAATGGTTTTTCGAACATAGCTCTTTTTCTAGAGGATGCAACTCTTCGTTCATTGCTCTCATCCCGAAAAATCAAGATCCTAAGTTCGTTAACGATTATCGTCCTATTAGCTTGATTGGGAGTCTTTATAAGGTTGTTACTAAAATCTTAGCCTATCGGCTTTCGTCGGTCATTCCTGGGCTTATATCAGATGTTCAAATGACGTTTCTTCCCAATAGGCAGATTTTGGATGGCCCCTTTATCATTAATGAACTACTTTCCTGATGTAAGCATAAGAAACAACAAGCTATGGTGTTTAAAGTCAACTTTGCTAAGGCTTACGACTCTATAAGGTGGGATTTTCTAGAAGATGTGCTTACTGCTTTTGGTTTTGGTCCTAAATGGTGCTCGTGGATTCGTGGTTGTCTTCATTCTGGTATGGCTTCGGTTCTGCTCAATGGTAGCCCTTCGTCCGAATTCCAATTTTATTGCGGTTTGAAGCAAGGAGACCCCTTAGCGCCTTATCTCTTTTTATTAGTCATGGAGTCCCTCCACCTTTCGGTTTCTAGGGCCATTGAGGCGGGGATTTTTAAGGGCATCAAAATTGATTCAACTCTAAATCTTTCTCACCTTTTTTATGCGGACGATGTGGTCTTTATAGGCGAGTGATCACCTTCCAACCTTTCTGGTATTACCAATATTCTCCATTGCTTTTCCTTATTGTCTGGTCTTTCGATCAACCTTAAAAAGAGTAATCTGCTTGGAGTTGGGGTTCGTTCTGAGTATGTCAAAGATGCGGCTGTGAACCTAGGTTGCTTGACTATGAAAACCCCGTTTAAATATTTAGGGGTGATGGTTGGTGGTATTTGTGCCACTTCTCAGGCTTGGGAGGATACCATAGGAAAGCTTAAGGCTCGGCTCTCCAACTGGAAACTCAAAACCCTCTCGGTAGGAGGGAGGCTTACCCTCCTTAAATCGGTTCTAGGGTCGACACCTATCTATAATCTGTCCATTTATAAAGCCCCCAAATCTGTGCTTCATTCGATGGAGTCCTTGCGAAGGAACTTCTTTAATGGTTCTCAATGGAGAGGAAATAATAGCATGGAGTAAATGGACCTACGCTCTCGCGTCCAAGAAAAATGGTGGGCTTTGGTATCTCTAGTTTGTTATGACTTTAAATAGGGCTGCTCCTTTTCAAAGTGGGTTTGGAGATTTATTTCTCGGGGACAATTCCCTGTGGTTTATCTGTCGTTTGATCTTGTCTATGCATGGTTCCAAGTTACCTTCCTCATCCCTATTTTGGTATTCGACTTGGCTCTCCATTATTTGGGAAATTCATTTGCTTAAAGATCGAGGAGTAGATTTGGTATCCCATTGTCGTATCCATCTGGGTAATCGGGCTGCGCTACAATTTTCTGGAAGGAGGTTTGGATCGGCGATAATCCCTTGTGTGTTTTGTTTCCTCGCATTTTTGCTTTGGAAACTAATAAAGATAGTTCGGTGGCTGTGAAACTGTCTTCTGTTACTTCGTCTCTTCGTCGTCCAGTTAGAGGTGGGTCTGAAAGTTCAGCTATTTTATACTCTTCCTACCAAGAGTACATAGAAGGGACGATTTTGTCTTCGTTGGAGGATTAGGGGGTTTGGGATTTTAAATGGGGAGGTGTCTTTTGTGTCAAAGACGTGCGAAATCTTCTTGATGATGTTTTTCTTCCAAAAGCCCCTATCGCTACAAGATGGATTAAGTATGTGCGATAAAAACACTAATGTCTGTCGCTTGGCAAGGTCCATCTGAATGTTTTACCAACTCGTGTAAACCATGCAACATCGTGTGGTTTTGGTTTCGATCCTTCATGTCCTATTGCACTCAGAAGATGGAACTTAGCGCGATTTGTGCTTTTTCGCGAAGAGAGAAGTTTGTCGCGGCTCATCGTCCGCCGCGCACGCGCGCGCATGCACCTGGTGGTGGAAAGATAGCCTGTGGGCGTCGAGATTCGGTTATTCCATGAACTTTCATTGGGTCAATTGACTATCAGATTAAGTCCTAAAGTTAAAGATTTGCTTGAATAGGAGTTTCTATATCATAAGTGAGTTATTTTGGAGTTCTCGAAATCAGGTCCTCTTCTCGTCTCTCGTCCCCCGCAAAGATGTTCTTTTTGATGATATAGTGTCGCGTTCTTTCACATGGTGTCGTTCTAGATGTAAAAGTAACTTTAGTTGGGTTAGTTGGTTGCAACATCCCTATTTGATTTCTTTGTAAGTTTTGTCTTAGCTTCCTTTTAGTGTTTTGTTCTAATAGAAGTTGTCGGTTCAAAAAAAAAAAAGGTACAGTGGTAAACATATCAATTGAAGGACTTCAACATGTTTATAACTACACCGGAATCTTTCTCCGATTTTCAGAACAAAAACACAAACCTGAGAAAAGTTCAACATAGACCCAAAATTTAGCATAGACTCAATGAACCAATCCTAACCACTCATTTTTTCATCAAAATAATAAAAACCCACTTTTCACCTATTTAAAATAAATAAATATCTCACAAACCGTTAATCGTTACGCAAAACAAAACATACCATCGTGACGAGAATTAAATCATCTTTATATAGAGGGGCACTTCTATATACATTCGACGAAATTTTTTTCGAAATTTTTTTTTAGATGCGTCTGAAAAAAATCACATGTGATTTGTATCACAAATCGATTTGTGATACAAATTACATGTGATTTTACCAGACGTAACCAAAAAAATCAAAAAAAAGTTCGTCGAAAGTATATCGAAGTGCACGTCTGCTGAAAGATAAAAAAATACTTGTCGTGATGGTGTATTTTTTTCGTTTGACGATTTACCCTTTGCAAGATATTTTATTTTTAAAAAAGAGGTGGAAAGTGGGTTTTTTTATTTTGATTAAAAAATGAGTGGCTAGAATTGATTCATTGAGTCTATGTAATTTTGGGTCTATGTTTATCTCAACTCAAATTTTACATAGTAGTTACTTTAAAGTTAAGGGAGTATTTGTTTCGGCTTATACAACGAGCTTAAGCTTATTTGGTTTTGGGCTTATATTTGATTTTTTTTAGCAAAGGGCTTATATTTGATAAACTCACTTTTTTTTGCATATTTTGAGAGTTTTCGGCTTATGTAAGTTTCTATGACCTGACAAACTTATATAAGCCGAAAAGTTTCAAAATAAGCAACAAAAAATTGAGCTTATGACACATAAAAGAAAAACCAAATAAGTCATAAGCCGGCTATATGAGCCGAAACAACACGCCTACCAGAAGGTGGGGGGTGTTTGGGGTAAAAAAAGACTGGTGTTTGTTACACAAATGGACCTTATACATCACAACCCTTTACGTTTTGGTCCCTTTAAACTTTAGTTTCCGATTTTTAACCTGCGAGTCGCGAATCTTGTTCTGATCTTGAATTTGGGTTTTGTAATCCTCTGTTTGTTTTTCCAGTATTTTGAGGTGATTGTTGTTTGAGTAATTTAGAATATGTCATTTGTAGGGTCTTTTCTAAAATGTATGGATGTTGTTAGGGGAAATCGTAAATATTGAATTAGCGCTTTTTTCGGTTGTTTAGATTAGCTTATTTCTGGGCTTATTGGATTTTTGAAAAGCTGATGACCTCACTTTTTTGACTTATGTGCTTATCAAGTGACCATTAGCTGCTCAGGTTGATAAGCTCATATGTCGAGAAAAGTAAGCTTACGAGCCCGGTTTTAACAAAACACGTAAGCCCAAAAAATAAGTTAATCCAAACACCTTGAAGATATGGGGTGTTTGGGATTGCTTATTTTTTTATCATTTGAAGTTTGATGGCAAAAAGATTTAGTTTAAAAAACTATAAAAGTGGACCTTAGACACCTTAATCGTATACATTTTGACCCTTTGAGTTTCAGATCTTAATAGAGTAAGTATAGTTTGTAGCGGTTTTGGTTTTAATTTACTAAGAAAAAATAGCAAATTTTGGCTTGTGGTTTTGAAATTCTTCGTATTTCACTTTCTTGTGATTGTTGTTATAGTATATACTTGTTCAAAAAAATATATTTGGTAGTAGGGGTGTTCAAAAAAACCGTGAAACCGACGAACCGAGCCGAACCACTCAATCCGAAACCGAAAAAACCCGAAACCGAAGAAACCGAAACCGAAAAAAACCAAAACCGAAAAAACCCGCTTATAATGGTTCGGTTTCGGTTTTTACTTTTAGATATCCGCGGTTAACCGAACCGAACCGTGCATATTATACATGATTATTTTCTAACTAATATTCAAATAATTGTACAAGTATTAACCGATTATTGCAATACTTTTATTGTATAACGATTTTTTCGCTCGTGAAAGTAACATTTGTAAAAATCTAATTGTGTGAAATTGATTAATGTCATCGTAATCTATAACGTCGAGTAATTTTTTTGTTAATACGTTAATATTGCATTATTTGATGAATGCAATTATTGTCACGATATACTTATGTTTTATATGACTTTTAAATTCACGTCTTTAATTTTACTAGAATACATTTTATGTTCTGGACTATGTAATTTTATTCCGGTTTTTCAAAACTTCTACTTAAACGTCAAAAACGGTTGACGTGACCGAACCGCGGGGTGCGTAACGCTCATTCGGGTACCCCGCATGTTCGGTTACTGCACTAGTTCGGTTCTGAGCGCACGGATCAGTAAAATTAATTACCCCCCTGCCCCCCCGCGACGGATAGTTTAAATCTTCCAACTAACCGAACCGAACCGCCCCGTGAACACCCCTATTTGGTAGTGTCTTTTTTGTATTGATGTTTTTTTCTTGTGTGCAAATATCACATTTATAGCTAACCGTGTTTTTTTTGTTTTTGATCTTAGATGGCTTCATCTATTGTTAAATGCATTGCATCGAATCTCATGATGATAAGAGTGATGGCATCATCTTCTCGCTTCTATAACACTAGGTGTTTCCAATACGATAAGCGTGACTCTGAGGATGTCTGCATCTTAAAGGGTGACAGTAAACCAGGGTCTATGGTCCATCATGATGTCAATCATGCGTATATTTGATTCCCGTTAAAAACACAACACATTCTTTACAATTATAATAGTAAAGAAAAAAACTTTACACTTACAACCGTCTACAAATGTCCAATTTGTCCACGCTCTAATTTCCTCATACTTTCTTTTGCACGAGAAATTTAGGCATAACAAAATGACTTCTAGACTTTTAAGTGTATCACTTTTATGTTTGCACAATATAATATATTTGTTGTCCTAAAACTTCCTAATGTAATCGTTAAAACATGTTTTATGATTTCAGATGCGTTTATCTCGTGTATACACCACTGAGAAATTCTTGCAATGGATTTCTAAACAATGGGGTCATTATGGTATCAATGGGGGTTAAAATAGGCTCGATGAACAAGGTCCCTTGGTGGAATGTGGAGGAGGACGATGTTGGAATGTGGTAGTTGGATCCGGTGTGTTTATGCGACTAGATTGTGAGTTATTTGGGGAGCAACACGTTTAAGACACAAAGAATACGTTTATTTTTAATTATACTTTTAAGTAGATATATTTAAATTCGCGAGTTATAGTTTATAACTAACTTAACGGTTATTTAAATATGTAAACCGAATGGACTTAAATTGACAAAACCCAAACCCAAAGGGGTGCCTTGTGATGGCCGGCCCCTATGGTTTTTTAGAGGGGGTGTTTGTGTCGATTTAGAATTGAGGAGGTGGAGGAATTGGAATAAGGAATGAATTATGGTTTCCTTGTTCACCGAGGACTAGGTTTTGGGTGCCTATATAAACACCCTCTGTAACATCCCCTGATGTGTCGTTGTGTAGGTGTTATTTAATATATCAAGTTTTACTATTTATTTTATGCCGACTATACCTAAAAACAACACTTTAATGGGCAGTGTACCCGGTCAAGATGTAGCTTCGTGGTAAGTAGGGTGCGATCATCTGAGAGCGAGTGCATTAATTCATATTTCTATCTGTATTTTTTGATCTAAGTTAACCTAAAACTAATGCAAAATGGGGGGTTTCGCATGACTGAGACTGGCACGGTTTTGTGTATGTAACCTAGGTTTGATGACAGGTAACACACGCTAAGGAAGACAATTATAACGCAACGTCAACAAAGCGGTCAAGAACTAATGTAAAGAAAACGTATCAACCATGAATAATCCGATAAAACACAAGTTTGTTTATTTAGTGCAATGATTGTCTTATCTCAATGGGGATATTTATTCCTGACTTAGGCTTCGTTACTTCTTCCCAAGACCTTGACCAACGCATTCTGTCATAATTAGACGCCATCCGCATAAAGTATGATCCTTATGTTGTTTTTAATCTATCTTTAGGATCTAAGTTATTGGTAGTCTTACTAAACCCTAGCTCATCGAGACTTTACCCACTTACTGCTTAACGGCTCTTTATATACTAGTAGTCTATTGTCCGAGTCCTCACCAATAGAATAAGAACGTACTCGTTGATACCAAGGTCACCTTATGGCTTAACTAAGCTCACTAATCTAAAGGGAAAGATAGGTCAATATATGTGATCCTATGATTCTAGTATTAAAAATTGCAATATGAGTGTTATCCGGATCTTTGCCTACGATCAACCAACATCGAGTTGCAGGCATTAAATATGTAGGACTGGACCTAGAGATGATTAGGATAGCCAACCTCCTCATTTGCATCCGCTCACTCGCCTTCGCACGGTATTTATTAAATCTGATTAACATAAACAACAATCAACGATAAATTAGCATTCAAGAAAACCAACCCAAAATTAGGATCTTCTTAAACAGGGTGATACCTAAAATGTATCAGCCGATAGTCCATTGACCCCTCCCCAATACACTGGTTTGATATATGAATGATTAAAATTAATAAACCTTAATCGAACGCGTATTCGGTCGCGCAAAGATTACAAGAGTTTTCCTATGATCTTGAGGCTCTTTTCTGACATTCTATGCTCCTTTATTCGTCTCTTGATCGACTTGGTGGTTTAGGGATTCACTTGCATACCTAAAACTGAGTTTAGGGTCGTCTATATATAGGATCTGATAGTCGGTTCGATACACCGTATCGAGCGATGTGGGATACGGCGTATTAGGCTTTCTTGGAGTAAGGACCACGTTTGATATCTTCCAGAAGCTTCGTGTATAATAAATCTTGAATACGGCGTATTGATGTTTCTGGATACGGCGTATTGGGTCTTTAATCCTTCATGGTTATTTGTAAAGTGTAGGCACGGATACGCCGTATCTTTTTTATGGATACGGCGTATTGATGTAAAACCAATAATTCTTCTTCGTTGACCAAAGTATTATATGCGGCATATCGCTGATGTAGATACGGCGTATTCTTCAAAGTCGGGCAATGGTCTTTTGATTCGTCAAAGTCTTGGATACGTCGTATAGGTCTATAATAATACGGCGTATTTGCTGTCGGATCAGTAGACTTTCTCGAAATCTTCGTTTATGCTACAAATGTGTGGCCTTTTACGTCAATCTTTCCAAGTCTCACGCCTTTGTGTATTGTGCAATTTGCTCAGATACAAACGGATTAAGTTACTTTCCTTTGCAATACTCAGTATAAAATGGGTAGTATACATCCGCGCGTCGTTCTCTCGCTCGTCGCTTATAAAATAGACGTTATTTGATGTCATCAAATATCCCCCCACTTGAATCCTACTTGTCCTCAAGTAGTCTTTAGAATATTTTTTAAAAATGTATCCCTAAGGGGTTTTTACGTTAAAGCATTTTATTCGATCTAGAGAGAGGATAAGAGACACAACACAAACACCTCATGCAATAGGGAAGATGTAAACACTCAAATCACTCAACTAATCTTATGTTGTAACTTGTAATCCAATTCCCTCCCCCCTTCCAATGACTCGGTCGTGGCAAAACGGCGAGTATTTATCATAAGCTTGGCAAGGATACACATCTCCACCACTAAAGCCAAGGAGTAACAAGTTTATAAAGGTAAATATGGGTTTTTGTATGGAAAGGCGTACGGTTGATCATTCTATAATCTTTCACCAAAAGTACCACTCCAACAAAGAGATAGCTGAAGCATACATCATCCGGCCACGTAATGACAGAAATTATACATTGTGTTTGATCACATCACCATTTCAAATTAACCAACGGTTAGGATGAAGATTGATATAGGGTAGGAACCTTCTAACTTTCACCAAAAGTCGTAAACCAACGAGGTACAACACATGCATACATAGCCGTAACGACGGAATAGACATGCATGTTGGTATAGATCCTCATCCTCATAAAACCAGCGGCTAATCATCATGTGAGAGGGAAGTAAATTGTTGTTAAATAAAAATCAAGAAACAAATAGATTAAGCCTAAAGTACAAGTTGTTAGACACTTTTTTTGATCCGTTAACTATGCTCATCTCCTCGCTCCGACTATTTACAAGTCGCGCGCTGCATTTGGATCAAAAACAACAACTAAGTGGCGTTCCGTAACGGTCAACTTCTCAATCATCCCAAAACTTTTACATACTCTACAATGCAAGTGGCGATAACTTCCACTTTATACAATACTCTACATCGTTGCTTTTTTTGACGTATCAACGAATAATCGATCCTTCGTGTAATTCCTTCGGTAGTTGCGAAACGATTATCTTTAAACTTTCCTTCTTTTTTTGTTGCAATTTTTCTCCTTTTTCTAGATTTTTTTTTTGCTAACTATACTTCAAATCTCGGTGTAGTTTCATGTGTGTGTGTGTGTGATGTCATAATACTTCGGATAATTCCTTCGATAGTTCTTCATTCTTCGGATTCACCATTAATTGTAACGGTAGTAAAATCACATGAGTTTTGACTACTAATATACATTCCCATTTGCGATGTCCAAATTTCCAACCACACCAAAGATAAAAAATGACACAAGACTCGGGAAATACAAACTTTACACTTTAAGCTAAGCAACTAGCAACTGTAAATTAAACTTAATCTAACAGGGTAGGTTAAGGTGTAAGGGTGTAACGAAACAAATAGTTGGTGTAATTTCCTAAAGGATTGGCTCTACGGGTTGTTCTAATGAATCTTCACTCTAAAGATGAGAGTGGAAAAGGGTTTAAACTGGAGGTTAACTAACCGGTGTAGTTAGTTAATAAATAACATGGAAAGGCGATTTGGGTGCAATCCAAAAATTTACCAATTTAAACAAGTTACTCCAATTAAATCCATAATACTCATTATTGTGGTCTCTGGTGATATACCAAGCCAAGTTCTAAAGTCCACTACATCACCGGCACACTCGTATTTTATGGAATTTGGGTAAACATTTGGAAACGAAAAGTTAAATCATCACCAATTCTAACAGGGTTTTTGTTTCTGTTCAGTACCGCGCGGGCTTATGTAACATGTAATTTTTCACACAAGTAGGTTTGCCTCCTCAAAAATTTTTAAGGAGAGTTGAGCATATTTATCCTTCGCACCTCGCCGCGCCGCTCGTAGAAAAATAGGACAAGTAAACATTCTAATTCCATCCCCCCACTTGAATTATACAACGTCCTCGTTGTATATATAAAACATTAATAAGAAACTCCCGATAGAATCTGCTGATTGTTATTTATAGACGTAATTAATGTAATTAAGGAATTATAGTTATATTCTAGTATTATCTCATTAATATAGGAATGAGATAAATTAGGAAGTGATTGATATTGATGTATATCTCTTACGAGATTTTAGTTTTCTTGTTGACTAATTTAGGGTTTCTTCTCTATAAAAGAAACCTTTAGCATTAGAGTTGGGCACCGATTGAAAAAACACAAAATCAATTTATTATCAATAGAAAGATCCATAGAGGATCGTTGTTCATATTGTTGTTCTTCTTTATTGAACTGTTTAGTTTCCGCCTAAACATTTGCTAGAGTCTCTCACGTATGTGCTTGTGATTACATAAGTACTATACATTCACAAAGGCTAGAAGATCTATCTAGTCCTAGATCCTAACAATTTCGTTTTAAGCTTGGTTTAGGGATTGTGAAAATCAAGGATGACGAAGTCCTTTTCTTAAAGCCTTTTAAATAAATTTTATTAAAATTTTATACTTAGCATTTTATCTATTAATAAATAAGTGGTTAAAACATAGGCGCTTTAGAAACAAATAATTTTAAACTCTCTTAATGAACCTTTTCTGTTCTTGTTTGATGTGAGGGGTTATTAAGTTAAGGGGGGTTAAATTATTTCTTTCCAGGTGTGTATTATAAACATTGCGTGTGGGACCAACAATGACTAAGTGTGGGGGAATTTGATGTGTGCTTAAACACACATCATTTATACCCCGGAAAACACTAATACACGGATTAATAACACTAAAGTATGTTTAATTATATTGCAAATATGTTTGTTTTGTGTTGTTATGTCTTGCAGGTACAAATGATTAAAAACGAAGCAAAAACGGAGACTTTCGGTTAAGATTTGAAAACGTTTACGCGTTTTTCGAGATCAAGACAAAGTCGTTAATATTTCCCGAGCATGTCATTGGAAAAAGCATGAGATTTTAAGTCCGACAGTGCCTTCATCTCTTATTGGGCCGGCCCGATACCATTTACATGGGTCGGACCGACCCATATTTATTAAAGACACATGATACACATTGCAGCATCCCAAAGCAACCCAGCCCACTGGCCCAACAGTAATAGATTCGGCCCAGCTGCAGATTTACAAAAGAGAAGCCTTATGGCTACTTAGCAATGACTCAAGCCCGGCTAAGGATTATCTAGGCCCAGTATGTTATTGCTTAACTCGGCCCATGATAACACAAGCCCAATCTACTGCTTGATATCTACGCATGTTATAAAAAAGAATGAGGGGAGCAGATCACGATATCTCATCTCTAGTTTTATCATTATTTTTCTTTCGTAGGTAGATTAGGTAGTACTAGTAGGTTAGAAATATTAGATAGGTTAGATTAATTTCTCTTATGTCATTTAAATTCTGATGTAATGGATTTCCAGTTTTGATTCTTGGTTTTGATTTGTATCGAGTAATGATTTTTGGTTCTTTAATGTTCTTGTTAAATCGATGGTTTCAAAGATCGATTTCAGATTTGTTGGTTTAAGATTCAAGTAGTAAAGTGGTATTCCAGGTTTAGTTTGGGTTAATGAATGATGATGCTTTTTAGCTTATTGTTACGTAGCTTATTTCCTGTCCTCTTTTCTTTTTTGCTTTAGCTTCTATCTTATTTTGGGATGAAAAGCTTTCGAATAAGCCATTCAGTTGCTTTTTTAGAAAGCATCTTTCTCCCATCTTATTTCAGATAAGCTTTTATAGCTTATTCGGATAAGTTTCTCTGAAAAAGTTTAGTTTTTATAACCGATTAAGCTGTTAATGCTTATTTCGGATCTTATTTTCTGGTAGCTTAATGATGTGTCGTTGTGCGTAGGTATTATTTGTTATCAAGTTTTACTATTTATTTTATGCCGACTATACCTAAAAACAACACTTTAACGGGCAGTGTACCCGGTCAGATGGAGCTTCGTGGTAAGTAGGGTGTCGATCACTAAGAGCGAGAGCGTTAATTCCTAATTCTATCAGTATTTTAGTTATCTAAGTTAAACCTAAAACTAATGCAAAAGTGGGGTTTTAGCCTGAGTGACTGGCACGGTTTTGTGTATCTAACCTAAGGTTTTGATGACAAGTAAAGCAATAAACACACACAAGAAGATAAACAAACGATAGAGGAACGGTCAAGAACTAATGTAAGGAAAAAATATCAACCATGAATAATCCGATAAACACTGGTTTGTTTATTAGTGCAATGATTGACTTATCTCGAAGGGCATATCATTCTTAGACTTAGGCGGTACTTCTTCCTAAGACATAGACAGGCTAATTCTGTCATAATTAGACGCATCCGCATAAAGTAAGCTCTATCTTAGGAGATTAATAATGGTGCTCTTACTAAACCCTAGCTCATCGATACTTTACCCACTTACTGCTTAACAGCTCTTTATATACTTGTAGTCCACTGTTCGAGTCCTTACCAATGGAATAGGAACGTAATCGTTGATACCAAGGTCACCTTATGGCTCAACTAAGCTCACTAAACTAAAGGCAAGGATAGGTCAATATTTGTGACCCTATGATTCTAGATATATAAATTGCAATATGGAGAGCTATCCCAGACTCTTAGCCTACGCCCAAACAACACCGAAGTTGCAGCGCATTAAATATGTAGGACTAGACCCAGTTGAATGATAGGTCACATACTTAAGCACGTAAACGAATATAAATTGATAAACATAAACAACAATCAACGATAAATTAAGCAATCAAGATAAACAAACCAAACATTAGATCTTCATAAACATGGCTGATACCTAAAGGTATCAGCCGATAGTCATTGTAATAATACACACGGTTTGATATATGAACGATTAAAATAAAGAAACCTTAATCGAACGCGTATTCGGTTGCGTGAAGATTACAAGAGTTTTCCTATGATCTTGAGGCTTTTTTCTGATCTTTTAGGCTCTTTTATTCCTCTCTTTGGTCGACTTGGTGGTTTAGGGATTCACTTGCATACCTAAAACTGAGTTTAGGATCGCCTATTTATAGGGTTTGGAAATTAATCGATACGTCGTATCGAGCTTTGTGGGATACGGAGTATTAGGGATTTCTTGGAGTAAGGACCACGTTTGATATCTTCCAGAATATTCACCTTCTATATCATAAATACGGCGTATAGGTGTCTCCTAGATACGAAGTATTGGTCTTTATGTCTTCGTGGTTTCTTGTGAAGTGTAGGAACAGATACACCGTATCTTCTTGATGGATAAGGCGTATTGAGGTAAAACCAGTTGATTCTTCTTCATTGACCAAAGTATTATATACGGCGTATTGTTGATGTGGATACGGCGTATTCTTCAAAGTCAGACAATGGTCTTTTGATTCGTCAAAGTCTTGGGTACGTCGTATAGGTCTAGAATAATATGGCGAATTTGCTGTCAAATTAGTAGACTTTCTCGAACTCTTTGTTTATGCTCCAAAATGCGTGCCTTTTAGCATAACTTCACCAAGTACTCTATAATTAATGCAATTTTCAAATACAAACGATTAAGTAACAATTCTTTGCAATAATCATACAAAATAGGTTATTTACATGGGATAAATGATGCTATAAAATAGACGTTATTTGATGTCATCAAATATCCCCCCACTTGAATCCTACTTGTCCTCAAGTAGCCTTTAGAAGTCTATAAAAATATATCCCTAAGGATATTTTCCGTTAAATCATTTATTTGATCTATTACAAGTACACAACCAAACACCTCACGAAATAGAAAAATAAAAACACTCAAATCACTAAACTAATCTATGTGGTAACATGTAACTAATTCGCTCAATTGCTCAGTCGTGACGAGTATTCTATCATAAGCTTGGCAAGGATACACATCTCCACCGCTAAAGCTAAGGAGTAACAAGTTTATAAAGGTAAATATAGGTTTGTATGATAAGGCTTAGGGTTGATTACTCTAACTAATCTCTATCGATACCAGTATTCTAGGAGGGTGACAAAGACCACACATACACACCCGTAACGACGGGATAGACTGATGTGACTGCTCACTCCTACCTCAAATAAGCTAAAGAGTAGGAATAGTAGAGTAATATAGGGTATAGATCTTCTAACTTTCACCAATAGTAATAAACTAACAAGGCAGCTGAGACATGCATATATGGCCGTAACGACAGAATAGACATGCACGCTTGATCACATCCTCATTCGCGTAAAACTCATGGTTAATGATTAGGAAAAGAAAATAAATTGTTGTTAAATAAAAATTACAAAACAAATAGATTAAGTCTAAAATACAAGTTGCTAGACACTTTTTCCCCGAACGTTACCATGATAAAGACACAACTATTTACAACGTCTTGATCATTTTAAGGTGTTTGGCTGTGTTTTTAAAGTAGATTCCTAGGGTTTTTTTTATGGAATTGGAGTATTGGACCGTATAATTTAACTATTTAAGTATGGGAAAAATCATAATTTTAGAATAATTGGGTATTCGGTTCTAGAACCGAGAACCAATGGAACCGAAACGAACCAAGAACCAAACAATCTCAAACTCAAGAACCGGAACCGAAACCTATGGTTCTGGTTTCGGTTCGGTTCTTAGCGGTTTCGTTCGGTTCTTGGTTTCGGTCCAGTTCGTCTTGGTTCATTTGCTCATCACTAATTTACATGGGATAAATGATGCTATAAGAGTGACATTTTTTTATGTCATCAAATATCCCCCTACTTGAATCCTACTTGTCCTCAAGTAGTCTTTAGAAGTCGATAAAAATGTAACCCTAAGGATTTTTCCGTTAAGCACTTATTCGTTCAATTACAAGTACACAACCAAATACCTCACGAAATAGGTAGATGAAAACACATCAAATCACTTCACTAATCTATGTTGTAACATGCCAAATAATTTCGTTAATGTTGGTCGTGACGAGTATGTCTATCTAGGCTTGGCAAGGATACACATCTCCCCAATAGAGCTAACCAGAACAAGTTTATAAAGTAAAATGGGTTTTTTTGTATAAGGCTTAGGGATGATCATTCTACATTCTTTCACAAAAATTACCACACCAACAAAGGCAGCTGAAGCACACATACATGGCCGTAACGACGGAATAGACATGTGTGTTCGATCATATCCTTATTCGAGTTTAACCAAGGGTCAGGATGAAGAATGATATAGGGTAGGGATCTTCTAACTTTCACCAATAGTAATAAACCAACAAGGCAGTTGAATCATGCATACATGGTCGTAACGCGAAAATAGGGTCATGCTATGTTCGATCACATCCTTATTCGCGTAAAACCCATGGTTAATGATTATGAAATGGAATTAAATTGTTGTTGAATAAAAAGTACGAAACAAATAGATTAAGTCTAAAATACAAGTTGCTAGACACTTTTTCCCGATCGTTCCCATGATAAAGACACAATTATTTACAAACGTCTTGATCATAGATAAAAAAAATAACAACCTAAGTTGGCGTTCCCGTAACGGTCAACTTCCCAATCATTCCATACTTTACATACTTTTACAAGACAAGTGGTGATATCTACCACTTTATACAAAACTTTACATCGTTGACTTATAAGACGTATCAACGAATATTCGATCCTTTATATAATTCCTTCGGTCTAAGCTTTGCGAAACGATTATCTTTGAACTTTCCTCCTCTTTTTTGTTGCGATTTTTCTAATTTTTTTGTTTTTATAAACAAACCAAACATTCAAACTCGGTGTAATTTCACCATCTTCATGATGATAATAACTCCGGATAATTCCTTCGATAATTCTTCATTCTTCGGATGTACCAATAATTGTGTTGGTAGTAAAAATACATGAGTTTTGACTACTTTATACATTTCCATTTGCAATGTGCAAAAAAATTTTCCAACCGTACCAAAGATAGAAAATTGACACAATACTCGAGAAATATATACTTTACACTTTAAGCAACTAGCAACTGGTAAATAGACTTAATTTAACAGGATAGGCTAAGGTGTAAAGGTGTAACGAAACAAACAGTTGGTGTTATTCCTAAAGGATTGGCTCTATTGTTTTTTCTAGGGGTATCTTACTCTTAAGATGAGAGTAAACAAAAGGATTTATACGGTGATTTAACTAACCAGTATAGTTAGTTAATAAAACAACATATAAAGGTTTTTTTGGTGTAATCCTCAAAATTTACCAATTTAAACAAGTTACTCCATCTAAATCCATAGTACTCATTATTGTGGTCTCGAATAGATATACCAAGCCAAGTTCTAAAGTCTACAACATCACCGGCACACTCATATTTTGTGGAATTTTGTAACCTTTGCCCTTTTTGTGTTCTGAATATTTCAATTATAGTCCTTTGACTATTTGACGTTTGTCAGTTTATTCAGATTTTGTACCGTGTTGACGGTGGTAATTTTGTTGAGAATTGTGGTAATTTATAGTTTATTGTGATTAATGATCCCTTTTTGGAAGGTATTATTATGTTATTTGTATTCCGGGTGGTTTGACCCGTGAATTTTGAGAAATGCCGAAAAACGAGTCATGACACGTCCGTTAATGTCCAAATGAGTTTTTAAGGGTTTAAAGTGAAAATATGTCAAGTAAATACTCTAAGTTATTGGAAAAATATTTTTAAAATAAATAAAAATGCTAAGTAACTTTGGAGATAATTATACGGTGAGTTTCGAGTTTAAGTGATCCCGACACGAAAAGAAAGACTCGAGACCCCATAGGATCCCATGGCCGGTCAAGAAAGACAAGGAGGCATGATTTTAGCTCATTTGTCTAGAAATTGTACATTTATATTCCCACCACTAGACTTTTCCATTCATTCTCATTTTCATTTCAAAAAAAATAAAACACACACATAGGTGTGTGTGTGTGTTTCGTCCGCCACCATCCACCACAAACCACCATAGATTTTCCAACTTTGATCAAGAACGTGATATTCCGGGTTGATACGAGTATTTGGGTATTCATTTAAACAACGTTTGGGTTGTCCGGTTCGTGTCGAAATCTACATTTTTGAAGATTTTCTTGTAAGTTTTCAAATTTAAATTTCGTTTGTCCTTTTGGGTTTATATTGATGCATAAATGTTAGTTGTACAAGTTGATCGTCATAAAAATCGATTTTTGGAAATGAAATGGTAAAAAGAGTGTGGTTGGTTCGTCAGATTTAAAAGAGAAAGAAAAGGGTTTTGTAGTTGTGATGTTGTGGTCGTGATGGTTGAATAACATATGTTGCTAGATAGCTTATTTTTAATAATAGCTTATATAGCTTATTTTTGGGCTTATTTTGTGGCTTATTTTGAGCTTATGGCTCGCGGCTTATTTTGAAAAACACAAGGAAATGTGTTTTGATTATTTACGTGGTATGGCGTATGTCGTGGACTATTTTTATAGCTTATGGTAGTAACCAAATGCGATACGTAGCTTATTAGCTTATTTTCAAGCTTAATATATGTATTGTGGAGCTTATGGACTCACGGCCCAATAAGCCTATTTAAGCCGTGGCTTAATGGGAGGGCTTATTGTGGTCCGGATTATTTTCTACTTATTAGTATATGTTTATGTATATAAATGGACCTTGGTTTTGGACTTGGATCGTATTTTGGACTTTAAATATCTTAATGGACCCTTATTGGGCCTTAAAGCCCAATAAGCGATATTTAGTCGTTATAAGAGTTTTGACGGACTTTTTGAAAGTGAAATGTATTTATGAAGTGGTATTAAACGAGATTTTGGGGAAAAAACATTTTAGTAAACGTTAAAAATTGAGATTTTGGAATTTTGTCGAAAAGTGTCGAATTGGTGAAAAGTGTTGAAATTAAGGTATGAAACCTTGGAAAATTTTGAAATACGGGTCATGTCGAAATTTTGTAAAAAGTTTATACTTAGAAATTTTACCTAAAAACATGATTTTTGATTTTAAATAATAAAATATTATTTAATTATTTTATTTATTTAATAAATTCACTAAAAGACAAAAAATATAATTTTTCTCGAAACTTCTC